>JABSMS010013122.1:0-12915 GCA_018902275.1 Aleiodes sp. PSUC_FEM 10030003
ATGCTTTTTTGTAGAGAATTTCAAGACCTACAAAAAAGCATTAGGGCAAAAAGGACGTATCTCCATTAGTTTCTGAGATATTTGAGAAAAACCATTGAGAGAAAACATCGACTTATCCTGCGAGGTAAAAACCTGAAGAGCTAAAAACCTCTTCACTACTGAATTCTTATGCAGAAAAATACAATTCCCTATCTTTTCCGATCCTTTTTAAGTATCTCCCATCTAAAAAAATGGAATCGGAAATTATCACGTTAGTATCGCTTCCATCCAGAAGCAAAAGATATCTCAAAATTCCTGAATCTCGCTTCGATTCCGCGACGTTCACCGAAAATCAATTGATCGCTATTGAGACTCATCCAAAAATTAAATAAATTAATGTTCAATTATTTTTAATTAGATTTAATGGATAAATTTCACAACAATAAATCTCTCGAAAAACTATTAAAGACAAAAAACCTTTCACTTGTGGATTTTTAAAATCATTCACAGAAACAAAAATGAAACTTTTCCTGATTGATCATCGATTGCTATCGATCCGCGAATTGACGCGATGCATTAAGATAAGAAAAACGTTAACTAATTTCCTCCACTGGTAATTACCATTGACACAAGTGACTCCAAAAAATGCAAAGTAAAGCGATAAAAATATCATTTTCTATTCAATTATTGTGGACATGACAAATAATTGATTTGATTAACAGAACAAACTTGACTGACAAAGCTGACCAATTTTTTTATCAATAAAGTTGATAAGATATCGCACAAATTATCTCGCTGATGTAATTCATTTCCTCCGCTCTAAAATTCTCTCCTTCATCATAAAAAAAAAATTAAAATCTCTTTATCCTGAGCGGAATTCCCGAAATACAATTGTGAATTAGAATGTCGTCATCACGATTGTGTTTAGTTTATGAATCACTGATCTCAGTCAGTGTTAAAATTAGAAATAAAAAAAATCAAAAGAAAATCACTAACAATGCATCTGATAATGACGAATATATATAGAATAATTGGAAGAAGAGAGGACGTAGAAAATTCAAACAATTACAGTAGGAAGTGATTTGTTATATTTTTTCCCTTTTTTTAACGATTTGAAGCATGATTTCGAAGAATGTAACTGCTGTTTGCATTACCTCCACTCTTATTCATCGATTATAACAGGGGGAAACTCCCGGGATTAAGTTGAGAAGGTCGTTCACTATTATTCATTTCTCGGCTGGATATACACGTTAATTTACCTCTCCGCACTTCGATGTCAACAAAAAAGTAGGGGAAGAGAATAAAAATAATAAAAAAATGTGTTAAATACATTTCGTAACAATTAGATTTTTACGAGTTGCTTCCTTTTTTTTTGAGCTACACCTGTGTATAAATTGAGGAGCAGCAGTGAAGGCAATCGTATTCGAGAGTGTCTCTCTGAGTCGCTAAGTTGATTACAGAAAAAGTGAATTTTTTTTGAATAAAAGATGCGGAAATTATTGGTGATTCTCGGGATTTTTTTGATGAATATTGTCGTTGGAGAAGCAGCATCAACACCAACGATTATATTCAGTGTTTCGAGTATGGATATTAATTCAATGGAGGGAATTAAGAAATTTGAAAATTCTAAAATGAATTTTGGGGATTTTCTTAAGGCTTTACTGAAAGATAAAATTTTGTTTTATTCAGCAACAACAACGACAACGCCCAAACCAACAATGCCACCATCTCCAGCACCACAGACTGGCTGCCGGTGCGTTGCGTACGGAACTTGTCCAACTATTGCTGCTGGAATTGACATAAGAATTGTTAACACGGTATGAAAGAAAATTGATGAATTATTTGGAAGCAATTTTTTTGAAGATGTTTCGGGATTTAGTTCATTTCTGGAAAATTGGGATTTGAAATTCGACGGAGAAATATTGAAATATTTAATAAACTTGAGGATGAGGGAATGAAAAAAAGATAAAGGTCAATTTGGAAAAATTTACACCAAATTAATTATTTTTATGATAAAAATCAGGAAAATTTTCTGACGAGATGTAACCAGTTTTTTCATTTAATGTGTAATTTTATTTATTTATTTTCTGGGTTAATTACTTCTTAAATTCTCTAAAAAATTTCCTTTTTTTTTTGTGATTTCTATGATTATCCATTCGGTTTTATCATTTTTTCACCATTTTTCCAAAGTCTCTCAACATCCCTAAGTTAATTTGAAAATTTACAAAATATGTTTTCCAGATTCATTTGCTATGAAAATATTCAAATAACATTTGAAATTTCATCGGAAAATTATGGATCGAAGTTTTATTAAATTATTTTTTTTCTATTCCAATATTTTCAAGAAAAAAATTCTTTTTAAAAATGAATTTACTAAAATTTTGTGTAATAATTTTCAAAATGACACAATAAATAAAATTTCCCGAAGATGATTCCACATTAGAAGCTTAATAATTTTGAGTGAAGTTGATTCATTAATTATTCAATAATTAATATCAAGGTCGGATGAAGCATAATTAAAAGTTTTATAACATTTTTGAGTGGAAAATTCCCTAATTATGCAATGGAATTGATGCAGTTTGAAGAAATCCTCAACTTAATTAATTCCGAAGACATTTTTCAATGAAAATCCCTATTACTACTCTCAGGGCCAACAAAATTGTGCGGCAGGACAGGTCTGGTGCTGCGGCTTGAATGGTCAATTGAAGGATCCCTCATGTGGAACCCGTAAAATAACAAATTCATCACCACAACCAACTGGAACTGCTAGATACGGTGCTTACCCATGGCAAGTTGCGCTGCTCACACTCGACAATATGTACATTGGCTCCGGTGTTCTCATTGGTGCTGAATATGTTCTCACTGCGGCTCACAAAGTTGCTCAATATCCGTAAGTTATCTCATTAAAAAACGAGGGAAAATTGTGCAGAGAATTTGAGAATTAAAATTTCTTTAAAAAAAAGAGAAATCTAATTTCCTTTGCATGTTTTTTAGGAATATCTCCGAAACCATTGGATTTAGAACAATTTATGAAGAGACCTTTTTTGTAGATAATTAAATTCTGCACAAAAAAGGTATCCGAGGAAATCTTCATAAATTAATTCCTTTCTGAGATATTTCCAAATTAATAAAAAAATTGTAAAAAATGAAAAGTTAAAAAATTATTTTTAGCTTCTCTTGTAAATATCTCTGAAACCATCAGGTTTAGAGGAAAAACTCAGGAAACCTTTTGTGTAGATAATTTAATGAGCTACAAAAAAGGTCTCTTCATAAATTCTCCTAAACCTCATCGTTCTCGAGATATTCACGAAATGAACATGTAATTTTTCAACTTATCAAAAATTTGTTAAAAGAAAATTAATTTCTTTCAAATCAATCGACTAATTATTTTTGAATCATCTGTTCTTCAGTTCCGGCAATTTTAAATTGCGCCTGGGCGATTGGGATGGTCAGGCAACAGCCGAGCCAAATCCATACGTTGAATTCCGTCCAAAAGTCATGGCAATTCATCCAAACTTTAATTCACAAAATTTACAACACGACATTGCAGTAATTCGCTTAAATGGAGTGGCACCAATTAAAACAGCGCCAAACATTAACACAGCCTGTCTTCCAACAACAATGCCAGCAACTGGAACAAGGTAAAATCATCAATTATGTGATAGATATCGTGTAAACAAAAAACCATTGAGCTTACCTCACGCTATTTTTATGTTTATTTAATTTTCTTATTTTTCTTTCCAAGGTGCTTCGTATCTGGATGGGGAAAGAATTCATTTGGCAGCGATGGTAGATATCAGGCACTACTGAAGGAAGTCGATGTTCCAATTATCGATCAAGGTAATTGTGAAGCACGTCTACGTACTACGAGGCTCGGTACATTTTTCGTCCTGGATAAAGCAAGTTTTATTTGTGCTGGCGGTGAATCTGGAAAAGATGCTTGCACTGTGAGTATTTTCGGATCTAAAAAATACTCGTTTATTTAAAAAATAATTTAAATTACGAACAATAATTAAGTAGCGGAAATACATGATTTTCTGTGATTTCTTGATAGAGGTTTTTTAATGTTCTTCATGGAAAACCAGGATTTTTTTCATTGTATGCAGAAAATTTACCATGAAAATCACTTTTTTTTGCCATCGAAATCGAAATAATAACTTTTAATTCCCAAACTTTCGACTTTTTTGTCCATATCTCCGGATCTAATCGCCGTATCGACTTCCGGTTACTCGCAAATGAAAGCTGAGGCAATTTCCCATCGACTTAACTGAAATCGAATTGATTTCTACCAAAAATTGCACGAGATAGTTGATTTTGTGAAAACTAGATATTCCGCTGTAACTTCTTCAATTTCGAATAAAAATCCATTTGATTATAGTGAAATCGATAGGGAATGATCTCAGCTTTCATTTGCGACGATCCCCAACTCGTTGTGGTTATCAGAACCGGAGATATCCGGAAAAAACTGGAATTTTAAAAAAATTATGAAAAAACCTTCATTAAAAAATCCAAAATTAATTATTCTCTTCTTCCTGTCATTGCAATAATCATTAAAAAAAATTATATGATTTCAGGGTGATGGCGGCGCACCATTGGTATGTCAAACCAGCACCGGACAGTTCCAGGTGAACGGGCTCGTGGCATGGGGCATCGGTTGTGCGTCATCCGGAGTTCCTGGCGTTTATGTCAACGTTTTGAACTACTCGACATGGATAAATCAGCAAATAGCGGCACTGGATAAAGCCTGAGCTACTTTTATAAAAGGAATCCTCGTTAAAACTGTTAAGGATACTCATTAAGTAATAGTATTATTAATGAAGAATTAATTGATTCAATAATTTAAGGACTGACGGATAAAATTTATGTGTTCCCCAAATTATTGATAACGTTTGGCTTTTAAATACTCTTTATCATTCATTTATTCTTCTATGTACACATGTTTGTTTTTCTCCTTCTCTTCCATTATTATTTAACTCTAAATTTTTAATTGCAATGATTTTCTTAAAATCATCATTGTGGGAATAAAGAGTTGAGAAAATTCACTCATCGCTAATTTATTTTTTCTAAATTCCTTCCTCTCATTCTCAACGACGTGGAACTTAATTTTCATCTTTTTATTAATCCTGTACGGATACAGAATATTTCAACATATACAAATATAGTATTTTACTATAAGTAACCATGGTTTCTCATTTATTTTTCTCTTCCACGTGAATTAACAATGCGTTATATGATTTTTTTATAATCAACGAATTATTTTTCATTGACTCATTAATGAATTTTTTTTCTAAATGTATAC
Organism: Aleiodes sp. PSUC_FEM 10030003; assembly: GCA_018902275.1. Classification (NCBI taxonomy): domain Eukaryota; kingdom Metazoa; phylum Arthropoda; class Insecta; order Hymenoptera; family Braconidae; genus Aleiodes; species Aleiodes sp. PSUC_FEM 10030003. The sequence goes on from JABSMS010013122.1 coordinate 5,279, forward strand.
TCGGCACAAGCGAAAGTTATTGACACAATGGAAACTTCCGGCTTTGAGAGTTAATGAAGTTTATGAATTTTCGAAAATTTTGGTGATTTCATTGGAAAGAGAGGAAAATTTTATCGCGGAAAATTATGTAAGACATTGTCGTTTGGACAAATAGTTTTGGAATTATTTAAAAAACAGGTTAATCAGTCATTTCTCAATTTTTGCAATACCTCGAAAAGTCTTCGGTTAAGATTCATTGGTTTATAGAATTTTTCGGGACAAATTTTCCGGGATTTTCAATGGAATTTATGAAATTTTGAAACTCCATGAATTTCATTACCACTAAAAAATTAAATTCCAACATAAAACGCTCGAGACAGTGGCATTTTAATCCTAATCTGGTCACCTAATTTTGCAGCGTTTTATAAATCATTTTATTAGACTGATTCATTGGAATAGAATTAAACGAAAAGTCTACAAGTTTTCTTTCAAGTTTTATCAACACTCGAATTTTTTCAGAATTTCTTATTGTGCTGCGTAATTATAATAAAATGAAAATAATTCTTGCGGAGTTCCCCTCTTGAGGTGACCAAACTAGGGTTGAATCAGTAGTGAAGAGGTAAAACTAGATAAGTCATTTTTTTTACCGTTCTTTTTTTTTAATATCTCGGAAACTAAGCGAGAAAGCGAAATTTACGACCTAAATTTTCAGACAAATCAACTTTATTTTACTATAAGTTTTTCGCGAATATCTGGGGAACTAGTGGAGATACGCCCTTTTTGCCCTAAGCCTTTATTGTAGCTCTTGAAATTCTCTACAAATGAGGATTAGGGCGGAAAGGGCGTATCTCCATTAATTCCCGAGATATTTCCAAAAAATTGATGATGGAATAAAACGAATTTTTCTGAAAATTTAATGGTCGTCAAAATTTTTATTAAAACCTTTTTTGTAGAGGAAAATCAGGGCTACAAAGAAGATCCCCACTAAAATTCCGCTATCTCGCTTAGTTTTCGAGAAATTCGGCGGAGAATGATGAAAAAGATAAGTTGATTTGTCGTGTTTTATCTCTTCACCGCTGAAATGTTTCTTTAAATTCAATTTTTCACGACCAATTTGGCAGTATTGCTAACTGAATTATCATACAAGTAATTCATTTATCTCTCTTATCAAGGAGGTAGTATTACATTTTAGTCTTTGCATCATTGCTCTGAAGATTTTTTTTTCATAATTCTTTCTCAATTATTTTTTTTTCTTCATTATTTTAATTTTTCAAGTGCATGATTATATTCAGTAGTTTCATCATTTTGAAACAATAAGAGTACGGCAGTTACATAAAAAATTTGTTTTTACAAAATATATTATATTGCCTAAGGGATACTAACTTTTTTTCAAAAATCTTCTTTCTTTCGTTCTTTGGGTAATTTAATTCACTGCTCTATTGTAATTTTAGATTATTCAATTGTTTTAATTAAGCTTGATTATGATTATTTTTTACTCGACTGATGCCTGATATATTGAGGTGTGGCGAATGAAAAATTGCAAAAAATTTATTTATCCAATGAAAATTGAACTTTTCAGTTTTTTTTTAAATTAAGAATGTTGAGCAGCTTTGAAAAATCATGAAAAATTGATAAAACTCAATAAATTATGTTCATAATATGATAAAAAAAATCAATGAAATTTCCAAGAGATTACAAAGCTATCAATGGATAGAATTAATAAATAAAATTAAATGTAGTTAAATAGGAAATTGATAAAAATTGGTTATATCTCCGTTAAAAATAATCAAGAAATTCTGAAATTTTTCAACCATATCATCGCCTTAGTAACAAAAGGACGTAAAAGATATCCGTATGCATAGCACTTATGCCTCTTTGTTATTAAGGCGTCAATATAAAAAAATTCTAGCATTTAGTAAAATCGATGTTTTTGCAAAAAAAAATTATTGAAACAACTAATTTTGTTGATGTTGAAAATTTCATAATTATTAAGGGAATCCTTTTTTTTAATAATTAAATGTTTTTTTTTAATACAAAAATTTCAGATTTTTTTACCATTTTTAACGAAGATTTGTCCAATTTTTTACTCATTTCACATTGAACCACATGCAATTTTATTTATTAATTTTCTCCCTCAATAGCTTCCTCAATCCGCCAAAAATTTCACTGATTTTTTAAATCATATTACAAAAATAATCCATTGGGTTTTATCAATTTTTCAGTCACTCAACATCATTCAATAATTTCTTCATCAAATTAGAATAATTCAGTAGTGAAATGATCATTTTTGAAAATGTCTGCAATAGAATTCACAACAAATTTTCCGAATCATTCAGCCACTTTCAAACTACCATTTCTTTTTGAATATTTAAAAAATAATCATCTTGAAAATATTATTTAAAAAAAATCATTTATTTCATTCCACTCGAAATGTAAATCAATGAAAATACTGAAAATCATTAAACAATTGTTCGCAGCAGCAATAATTTAGTAATCCTCGACTAACGAAGCCTCGAATAATGTTTATTTCTCATTTTTTTTTAGAATTATTACGATAAACTCTTCAAAATTCTCTAAGTCACTCGTTCACAATTATTTTTGTTCATTCATCTGTCTAAAAACGGAATTCATTTGAGGGTTTAAAAAAAATCTATTTTAGATAAAAAAAAAGATAACATGACAGAGAAAAAAACTCGATGAATGACTGATTTGCGAAACAAATTATCATTTAATTAAACAGAATAGAATTTTTTTCTGTTCCATTGAATTTGGTAATCTCACGAATTTGGCAGTCAACTTATGAACTTCCATGTGAACTCGAAAGAAAAAAAAATAGATGACTTTCCTCCGTCAATTTATGAGCAAACTCGAAGACTATCTCGTTAAATCTAGAAATTAACAATTTCTGTACAATAGTCTAACTAAATAAGTCATTAAACATCATTAAAAAATGCAAAATGATTGAGATAAAATATAAAATTCTACGTTATTTTCAATTTTTTCTAATCACAATGAGATAAAAAAAATGAATCCAGTGAAACATTAATTGAGTGCAGTGAAGAATTAATTAGTTTAATTAAATTTTTTTTAAACGATAATTTTCTCTTGCACTCGGATCCATTTTTTTCTTTTCATATTCATTTTTATTTCGTTCTCCAATTTTCTCTCCATACGAACGTACAACGAATCACTCGGCATTCACTCAATTTATTTTTATTATCATTATTTCGTCTAGTTTCATTTAAATTTGCTGCTGCTTGTAAGCCGTCGGCGTATTTTGATGGGTCAGTTGGACGGAATGATGAGATGATGGCGGTGATAACAAGTGGCCGCGTTCCATCTCGTTAACTTCCTGCTGATCCGCAGCGCCAATCGATATGTTTGAGCGTGCTAGATTGTTACGTTGGCGGCACATGTACGGAGTTTCACCGGGCGATGGAGTTTCCCGACCCTTTTTTGTTGAATTAAAGATTATTTAGAAGAAATCAATTGAGAAATGAGGGAATTTTGGGTGTTTCGGTGTCAGTCTATTGGTTGAATTCGAGGGAATTCAATTTAAGGTACCATCAATAATTTCGTACTGACCACATTGTACATTTTGAGATTTTCAATAGTCAAAATTGTTTAAAAAAAATGTTCATTAAATGACGTCAGAAAAATTTGAAAAAATTGATAGATTGTCAGCGTTACTCAAATTAAATATTGCAATATATATCTTATTTTTCAAACATTCCCTTTTTATTTCAAATATTCCCTTTAGAGTCATAAGGGCGTAAGTGCCATTTTTTTTAACTTATGGAAATTGAATCTACATTAATTCTCCATTAAAATAATGAGTTAAGCCCTCCCATTCAGCAAGAAAAAATGGGACTTACGCCCTTTTGATTCTATGGCGACGATATACTACAATTCTCGTTGGACCAATAGATCTCTAGTTATTCAAAGAACAATTTTTTTATTACAATTTCTTGTTTTATTTAACAACTTCGTTTTCATTGGTCCAAAATCTCTGGCTATCGATTAGAATTTACAAAAATTTGAACATCCAAAAACTTCACTTTTTGTTATGCAAAATTTTTGAAAAAATGGAAAGAGATCGCGAATAATTTGTAGAAACTTTTGGATTGTAATTTTGATGTTTGCGCGTCCGTCTTTAATTGAAGATATCTCGGGAAGGATTGGGTTTAGGAGAATTTATCAAGTGACCTTTTTTGTAGAGCGGAAAATTCCCTACAAAAAAGATTCCCTGACAAATTTCCCTAAAACTATTAGTTTTCGAGATATTTTGAATTAAAAATTCACTTGTGATTTTACATTTTTTTTCCATTTTTTGTTGTTTTAATAATTTTTATATTGAGTGCTCTAATTTCGCAATAAATCTATTCTTCGTGTTACTCATCGTCTGATTAATTCACTGGCCTATTTCAATGATAATTTTTATCATTAAAATGCGCAAATGATTAATTGAAACTCGTTTTCCTTCTTGTAATAATGAAATTACGAGAATTTTTATCAATAAAAAAATCCATGTTCTGAATGTGTTTGGAAGAATTAATTCGCGGTCATAACAAATGGAAGAAGAACGGAATTGCTGTATAAATAAAGATTGTTCGCTATCATTACATGGAGAAATAAAAAAAATTGTTCATAATCGGCACTGGAGCGTTACAACGACGCAAATTAATTCAGCATTGAAATCAGTTTTTATGGATTATCTCGGAATCTATCGGAGATTGAAAATCTTTTGTAATGACCTTTTTTGTAGGACAGTTGGAGCGACAAAAAGGTATTACGTCTAAAAATACCAGTTAGAAAAACTTGGAAAAAAAAATTCGGTAAACAAAAATTAAAAATAAACTTTACCAATAAAAACTTTTTAAAAAATCGTATACAAAATGTGAAGAATTTATATTTATGAAATAGAATTCTTTTTTTCGAGAAACTATACAATATTTGAAGGGTGTTTATCATGAGAAAGATAACGAAACTATAAAAATGATAAAATTATAAAATAAATGTTAATCATATGTTTATAAAATATAAGTTATTCTGGTGAAATTTTTTGCGTTTTTTTAAAAGTTTTTTTTGGCGGAAGTTTTTTGCGAATTTTCTTTTTCCTCCAAAATTTTTGCTCATTTCGTTTAGATTCCGAGATACAGAATAAACCACGATTTTTGTTTTATTTTTCTCAATACATTATCGTTATCCGCGAAATTATTTGAATTATTGAGAACGCGTCAATTACCAATTACCTATAATTGTACTTGACTCCGATTTAATACCAGCCAGACAACGTCCAAGACACTTTGGCTGTGAGGAGGGGGAATTGCTTCTTGTCAAATAGTACTGAGGGACATTCAAAGAAATTGAGGATAATTTTTGTTTTCGAGTACAAAAGCCCCGACGAATTAATTGAAATTGATGTAATTCTTGCACCAATTTATATTCAAGTATAAATTCAATGTCATTATCGTTTGTGCTTAAAAATAATGATTTTTTCAATTCAATAATATCAATAGATTTAGTAAATAAAGTGATGAAAGATGAATGAAGAAAAATCGTTAAGTTTCTCTTGTGAATATCTATGAAACGAGAGGTCCAACAAAAAAAATTCATTCAGGCCTTTTTCGTGAAGAATTTTGTTGGCTACAAAAAAGGTCTCTTGACAAAAACTCCTAAACCTCATGGTTTCTGAGATATTCTCAAAAGTATGCTCACGTAATTTTTCCGACCCACATTCACCACTTTCCTATCGAATTAAATCATTTTCAATTAAACCTTGACAACGAAGAAAAATGAAGGGATCGAGGGAATAAAATGTGGATAATGAATGATCTACCTGTTTAGATGGCCCGCAGCATGTAGCTTGATTGCATGACCTATCCGTTTTGGGGCAATCAAGAACGCAATCCTCAGTTGGTGTCTCCTTGATCTGGCTATTCGTATTATACTGGGAAACAGAGGGAAAAAATTGAATGCCATGAATATTTCAATGGAATTGCTAATTGAAATTGTCACGAATTCATGCTGTAATGATGAAAAAAAACATTGAAAACATTAAATTACTTCAATAAATTCAGGCTGAATAGTAGTGGAATGAATGCCCTCGTTATGGAAGAATTCTTTTACTTGTTCGGCAATTTTCATATACTCGGATAAATTACGACACCGGATATGAGCTGATGCTATTATACGATCGCCTGCAAGTTGCCATACGTGAAATTCATGAACGGCAAGGACACCGTCAATGCTCTCGAGCAATCTCTGCTGTATCACGTCCACCTGAAATTGGAGAAACTCTTTTTAAAAAAGTCTTTTTAATCAAACGAACATCGTCATACTCCTTTTCTTTTCATTTTAATTTTTGTAGAGAAAAAAAAATGAAAAAAATATTACTTGAATATGAGTCGGTACTGTCTGGAGTAAAATCAATGCCGATTCCTGCAGCAGCGGCCAGACAGAATGAAGAATGAGGAGGACAAGAATCAGAGACATTCCTGGATCAATGTATGGTCTGGAAAATAAAAATAAATTATTTACATAACGAGTTATGAATTATTGTAATTTAGTAAACATTTATTCCATTTGTAGATAATAACATAGACTGTTGCGATAGTTGGAAAAAAATGAGGAAAATCGAGAAAATAACTTGAGCAAATTTTTTGAATTGCATGATGAAAGATCTCCAAATTTATCATCAAAATTGATTTAATTTGCGAATTTATTTTATCCGGCAAAAATGAATCAACATTAAAAACAATTTGTGAGAACCATTTTTTTTTCACTAACTTTTCTCGAATACTTTGTTACTTTCTAATGTAATTGAGTATATTATGAAAATTATGGGGGCAAAACGGAACGTATTCCAGTTTTTTCCGGAATTTTCGCGGAAAATTTTCTCACTTTAATTAAATTGCTGTACATTATTATTCTTTAATTATTAAAGTGAATTAATTACTTAATTCTCCAGTCAGTTTTCCAGTAAATTAGAGCTGAAATTATGACGATAACTGAGCCAAGTGCGTCTGACAATGCGTGTAAAAATACACCCTTCATATTCATGTGACTTGCACTATGTGAATGTCCATGAGCTTTGAAAACTGGAGTAGGTATCGGCGGTGGTGGTGTAGGTGGTGGTGGTGGCGGTTCATATTCTTCATCGTTCTGAATGTCATCGTAAACCAACGAACTCAGTCTATTATGACTTATGGGAATCCCATGCACGTGACCATGAGAATTTCCGCCGCCGTGGTCTAAAATAACAGAAAACATCATTTTTATTTCACTATTTTGATGAAATAAAATCGTGCTTTAATTAAATAAATTTACATTTAAACAATTAAAGCACAACCGATGAGGCCATTTTATTTCATCATTTAACACAATGGTCATAAAGTCTAAACTCCTTTTACTATTGAAAGAAACAATTCAGTAGTGAAGAGGTAAAACAGGATAAGTCGATTTCTTACGCCGAGATTCTTTTGCGAATATCTCGGAAACTAATGGAGATACGCCCTTTTTGCCCTAATGCTTTTTTGTAGAGAATTTCAAGCGCTACAAAAAAACATCAGGGCAAAAAGAACGTATCTCCATTAATTCCCGAGATATTTCAGAAAAACCATTGACAGAAAAAATCGACTTATCCTGTTTTCCCTCTT
>JABSMS010013133.1:0-12908 GCA_018902275.1 Aleiodes sp. PSUC_FEM 10030003
ATTTTTACTAAAATTTCCTCAGCTTTCCAATGGAATCATCAGAAAATCTCTATCTCGAACCGTTCAATTCGAGTGTCCATTTTACCCCACCTTCCCCTACTCAATGAACAAATTACCATTCATCCGAGATGCAATGATGGTTCTTGGCAATTGACATCAATAAATATGCCAAAAATTTTCCGCTATTATCACTCATGATCATTACTCATAGAAATGAAATGGAAAAAAGAAGAAGAATGCGTTATAAAGGAACTGGGAATTTCCCATTTGTTTTTCGAAAATACAATTGACCACTTGCCCTAATGATAAAAAAAATTCCATTCTGTTATAATGTCACGGTGAAGCGGACTATCGACTGGTTATGGTAATCTTTACACGTCATGCTGTGTACCGTGCGTGGGCGATTAGACCTAGGCTATTTAGCTTAACTCTCTTCCTGTGATGGATGAAAATTATTATCACCGGATTTTGGGAATTCCCTAAAAACAAATTACGCGGAAACTTTAATTTAATATTTTCGAGTCACGATGACAAATCCGTATTGACTACGAGAATGTAATTTTTTTTTTTCGTTCATAAAAAAACTTTAAATTATCTTGTTTTTGTTATATTCCTGTTTTCAACAAGATTTGGGATCAAATGCGTTGAAAATGGCAATCAATCAAGACAAAAAATGATAAATGAGTGCATTTCGATGGGAATCATGAGGAAATTTTTTTTACGTAGCAAATTTTATCGCGACGCGCAATTGAAATGTCATGAAATTCACATTTCAGCATATCTAAGAATGATTCACAAGGTCACAGCTTGATATTTTTTTACTATTTTGTAGGCGTTGAAGCGTTGCTTCTGACTTCTCCGGACAATCATCATCTCTTACATTTGAGATGAGGAATGAATTATTATTATTACAAGTATTCCAATAGTACTGATGATGTAATAAGACTCTCATCTACAGTTGAATATTTGTCTGTCTCTTCTTTCAAATTTTCCCATTAGATAATTTCCATTAAAATTACCATTCAAATAAATTTAAGAGACAAGGAAGAGTTGTATCAAATGCCGCAAATAAATGTATTTTTTTCCTTCTGGTTTCCAGAAAGAACATGATTCAGAGGAACCTCAGAGTGACGTCACTGTAGCCAGAACACGTCCGTATATGTCTTGGCAGATACCTAAAATTTTTTCATCTCGCAAAACTACTAGTTCCCGAAATATTCTTTCATGTTCCACAATTTCATATGTCTCTTAATTTTTTTACTAAGTCAATTTCCTCTGCAATCAATTAAATGCAAACATTTCTGATTCTGAAATGATTTTATCAAAGAATGAGTGTCAACGTAAGTCACGAATAAATACAGATCCGGATTTATTCTCCAAATGGCCGCCAGCTGTGAAAGAGAGGCCCCAATATGCGTCACACTTATAAATACATAATGAACTTTTTAAAACTAACCAAAAATCATCTTGACCTAAGGCAAACTCAATTTATCAAACTTCAATACTACTGAGTTATACACGGATCTTTGTACTATCAATTAACTTGAAATTTAATGGGTAAACTAATGTTAAAAAGGTCAACTGTATACTTCATCCATAAGTCAAGGCTAATTTATCGATCCTAGAAGGATTGAGTAACGACCTGCGAATACACAAGTGAATAAACGAAGATGCTCACTGCGTAAACACATTCAAGTAATTAACAAAGTTGATAATATTCAGCATAATATATACACATTACCGGAGTCTTTGAACATGGCATATACGGGCAGTACGAAGCAAAGTACTCCCAATAAGGTCACGTCTCTATGATCGCAACTCCAAACCGACCGGTTTTTCGTGACGTATTATGAGCGCACTGCCTCGGCCCACATCGGCTTTACGATATTCTTTGCATTCAGAAAATTATTTGATAAAATAACCATCGCATAATTGAAAGGATACTTTAAAATCAAAAACAATCAATTTCTCTCATTTCATCCGTTACTTCAATGAATCAAAATAATATTTTCTTCATGAGAACCCTAAATTGCTATAATCTCCGCAAAGTTAATTAACTAATGACAATTTATCATCACCTGGCGCCGCTTTTTTACAATCTCCCAATCTGCAATCTCTCCCTAAAGAGCATCGGAATTTAGTATCGCCTTCGAGTGGTATCATACTGAAAACAGCAATATCCTCATCCTTCTCCTTCGCCCTTTTAATTCTATCCTCACCAACTGTCTTCGTTGTCAACTTTAAACTACTTGACAACCTCTCTCTCAGTGCGTCAGTCATTTTTCAAATTTTTTATTGCTGTTTTCAATTGTCCACACAATTTCACACGCTTGAATTAATCACACTTGTAAAATTCACTGCCAATTTGTTTCCAATTTTCCATGAAAGTTTTCTTCTATTAAATTTTCTTAATTTTCCTCTCGTTCCCTTCTTCCTTTTAGTATAACTTCAGACATGAAGTAGTGATTACACAGAGTCAATGTGATGACCAATGCGCCTGGATACTTATTGAAAAGAACCCGTGGTCTCTTGCCCCTACTACCACATATCTCGACTTGACACAACTGGCGTTCTTCAGTGTACTCGAGATCGCGTGTCGCACCTCTTTCCTCTTCTATTTCGTTTACTGGAGAGAGTTACTGAGTTAGCCCTGCGCGTGCCACGCGGTCTGGAGAGAAGGATTTTTCATATCTAAACGTCCCGGCATGACGTAATAATTGTCATTAAGGCATCAATACATTAATTATATAATTCTTGTATTTCAATTCCTTTTAATCGTTGCATTAATCAGTTGAAAATAGTATAATGAATTGATTTGGGAATTTATCGACGAATAATAGAGCTATTATCAAGACACTTTAAGTGAGGGATCGATTTTGTCCGACGAGATTTGATTTTACTCGCGCGCCAGTTTCAATAAATGAATAATGACTACATGCAGAATTACTCTACTCGATTACTACCATGACAAAAGACATATTTGATTTGACTTTGTTCATCAAATATTTATGTGTCATTCATTTTTAACGAAAGATTAAAAAAAATGCTATCCGATAAAAAAAAAATTCCAGTCTACATTATTTTTTATCGCCGATTACAAATGTATCTCAACTTGTATTGAAAGATTGATTTTATGAAAAAAAAAAAACTTTATTTGAATTTTATACAGAAGGTAAAAGTGACGAATGCAGTAGAGTTGGTGCGGATTCACTGCGGTGCGAATTCAAGTTGCTGGCTGGAGTAAAACTATTGCGAGCAGGCGCAACGCTTGTTGCGATAACTTTTCATGTACTATACTTAGAACTGGAAAGCTTTGAGTCGTACAGTGTGCAACCAAAGACCATTTCGTTCTTGATTTTTTTTTGAATATTCTTTTTATTTTCTTTGCATTCCCAATTTAAATTTCGACTAACTCTCTATTACTTTTTTTCACCTTCCATTGAAATTTAAATTCGGAAAATGCAGTAAATTTTTGTTAATACGCTGAGAAGTTAAATCGAATTTCGATTTTCACGAAATTGAAATTCACTTTTCGTTACACCACCTCTTTCAGACGATTTAACCACTATATTAACAGTTTCTGTGACGTCACTCTTTGCTGTCAATCGATTCAATGATTAACTGACGTCTCCCTGCTAATGTTTATGCAACGAAGAACGTTTACTCTCCTAGAAACTTATTATCCGAGAGTATCATAATATTTAAATACTGTACTTTACACCTAGCCGAGAACACGAAGATGAATTTTTGAAATTTTCATATTGAACACATATTATTGGAGGTTATTGGTAAAAATTTACTTCTCTACAATCATAAAATCCTTGAATGACCTTTGAACTGTAACCTTGACAGTTAATCCGGGCCCCTGGCCTACATTATACTCGAAATAATCGGTTTCTCTCTGATATGAGCGTGTGTTCACAATTTCCTATACTTTCGAAAATGGATGTGAAAAACCAATAAAAATCATTAAACGTAGGTAGAATAGTCCTTCCTAACTGACAATACTGATAATTGTTGTAGTCAATCGAACGCAAGCCTTGACTTCGTTACCTTAATAAGCAAAGCCCAATGCAAAATCTATCTGTATTACTATAGCTAGAATAGATATCTATAGTTCTTTTCGTTTTTTTTCGTCCAAGTTATAAATAAAAATAATTTTATCACCGAATGATTCAGGAGTATTTCAATTCACGGACTTTCGAAGATTTCAAGTGGGGTGGGACTTAAAAAAAAAACACAATAATAAGATAAGCGTACCAGCACGGAAGATCTCGCCGCATCCATCGCAGCGACTTGCGAATTGGGCATCGTAGCAATTGCCGCAGTAGATCTTGTCGACCTTGCTTCCAAACTGTTTGTCCACCAAGGAGACCCTGCACTTGTGGCAAAGGAAGCAAGCCTCGTGCCAATGTTTGTCCTTGTACGAAAGATCCTGCATTAACAAAGAACGGAAAAATTATAACTACCGCCCCATCAAAAAATCTGATAATGAGACCTAATTGATCATTGTATCAGTTGAAATGAAAAGGGAAAAGAATTGTGTTAAAAATATTGAAATAAATCATAATTTATTTTTCATGTTGAGGTTTATTTTATTTTGGCGCAAGAATATGATGAGACTGGTACAAAATAAAAGACTATTGGTGTTTAGTTTCTCAATGCGTCGGTGGGTTACGACGAAAATAATCGTCAGCGATAACACGAAAATGTTGGAAGAAGATGGAGCAACGCGGACCTGCAGAAGTCTCAAGAGAATTTCTATTTCTAGGAGTGAGTAAGCCAACACCGAAAGATAGTTGTGCCGTGTGAATGTTACTGAGACTGTTATACTCTTTCTGTTTTGTTGTGCATATTATTGGCACGAATTTGCAATTATTAAATTTTGGCAGACAAAATTTTCACGGAATTATGAGAGATAAGGCAAAGTTTTTAATTTATATTTTTCATATTGCATTGGAAGAAAAATTTCATTATGCTCGAACAAATAACCTTTGAGTCTATGCCGATGATCTTGTTGCATTCCTCGCATCCGTTTGCAAAAACGCTCTCGTAACACTTGATGCAGTAAGGATGTTCGTCTCGGAGAACGTAACGCTGTCCGGTCAGAGACTCGTCGCATTGCCAGCAACAGAAGTGGCCGCTGTGCCAATCCTTGTTCATTGCCTTTGTGTATTCTCCACTGAAAATTAACTGTAACAAAACAAATAAATATTGTTCTTGTAATATGCATAACAACATGGGAATTAAGCGAAAATTGTAGGAGATTTTTATTCATTGGTTATGTGATTATGAACATTGATTTTTTGTTCTCATAATTGTTGATTTTCATCCCCGAGATATGTACCTTGAATGAGTGCTGTTGTATGTGCTGGCTGAGTATATTTGTAACATGCGTAAACCCGGTAATTTGAAATGCATATGAATTGATTGAGTTTAAAATTTTAGTGTGGGAGAATCTCCTTGTCCAATAAGACAGAAAATAATCTCACAAAAGTCTAACACTATGGCAATGACTTTGAATCACGAAATATCAAAGTATTTTTCATCATGTACTTTGGTGATAGCGTAATGATGATATGAAAGGGACATGAAGGATTTGCTCTGATCGTTTTATTGAAGAGCATAGTTATCAGGTATTTCCTGCTGAGAATTACTAAGTAGGGTAAAAATTTAATTGAATAAAGATTTGCAAATGGAAAATAAAAATGAAACGAGAGGAAAGAAATTCCGAAAACGATTTAGCCTCCAGCCAGCACATACTCGTCGATAGCGTTGTTGTGGTTGTTCGGGGTGCTGTCGACCTCGGTGATAGTGACCTCCGCGTTCTGATCGTGGCTCTCCCTGCGTTTGGTTGTCTTCTTCACTTTGCGCGTTTTTCGCTCCGTGGTCGTGTACACTACACTGCTGTCTACGTCCGCCATTATTCTCGTCTAATTTGTTTTGTTCGTCAATAACGTCCAAGAAAAGTTAAAAGAAATGAGGAAAACTTTTAAAAAATTGCCAGCGAACCGATAAGCGGAAACTCAACGTTACTTCAATTATTCTGTATTATTGTTGTTGTTATTTAAGGAGCGAACGTGTTACTTTCGAAGTTTGCGAACTAACTGAAATCTAGGAACAAGCCGACCTGGGCATCATCTCATATCGGGACGCTATTTTCGGCGTCCCAACGACTCCAGAAAATTTCTCCCTCCTCTCATTACCCCTCGTCACGCAAAACACTACCCCTACCTTTCGTTTTTACGTTATTCACCCACTGGCTTTTACCACCACTACTAATTTTCATAGCTCCCTCAAGAATTTCAATCTCTCTTCCGTCTCCGTCTCCGTCTCTTTTACACATTTCACCTTTGAGTCAAAGCAATGCAAGTGTGCCGGGTGCAACACTTTTCTTTCCCACTTTACGTATAAACTCTGTTATATATAAAAATTTATATTTTTCTTCCTATCACCAAAACACTGAAGAGTCCGATCCTTCTGTAGAAAAATGTATTCTTGTACCTGCTTTGCTAAAATTCATAATCCCTTCGCATCTCCCAAAAAATTCTACTTTTCATCTGTTACCCTTCCTCCCCCCTCCCTATATCCTCACGTGCTATAATTCTCGCGTAAGAATAGACTGAAACGAAATTTTATGATACTATGCTCAGGTTACAGAATCACAATTTATATGACCAAGTTGAAAAATTTTGAGTCGTCATAAAAAAATATATAATTAAATCAAATTTTTTCTTTCGCACGCCACCAACAATCCATGTTAACAAAAATAAGAAGAGGGGAGGGTTGGAGAGATTGGAGACGATGAACGAGTCATGATGGGTACAGGCAGACTTGATCCAGTGCCAAGCAGGTGGTTTTCAAAACGATCTGTCGTTTGAAATAATCTCAGAGAGGGAGAAAAGTAGAGCAGCATTAAAGATACTGAAGGAAGAAAAACGATGGTAGATGTAAAGTGGGTCGGTATTTTCCACGCATCACCAAAGTCTCCAAACACCCACGCTGTGGGGGGAATAATTTCTTTGAAATATTTCTCGCATTGGCTCTTATTTTCAACATTGAAGTTATTCAATTTTACAGCTATTATGTCTTCTCTATTCATGACATGTATTAATGTGGCCGAAAAAAATCAATGCAATGCATTTCAATTAATTAATCCTGGCTTGAAATAAAAATGAGAGCTGATTAATTAATAATGTCATATTTTGAGTGTGATGGACGAAATTCAATTACCGAATGTGCAAATAAAATTTAATACGATTTCCTGATTATATTCTATGATGTAATGCGCACACATATGAATAATTCTATCCACATTTTGCCTAATTATTTTGTGGAATGGATTAATATAAATGTACCAATCGCCATGACATTAGTCTAACCGTGAGAAAACAAAATTTTAATTTTAGTTATTGGTTGATTCATAACTACGTAACACAGATAAAATTATAAACGTTTAGAAACGTAGAGGTTGATATTTTTGTCGCTTTCCCCCACGCGATGCTTTAGGGATTCACACGGCACTACAAAATGCGTATGGCAAGAGGCTAGGAGAGGTTCTCAGTTCGAAGTTTCACACATTAAAACTCTGAAATACTAAACAGTACTCATTGGTATATTATACTTAACAATCCATTCTATTGCATTAAACGTAAATTCTTCACGGAAAAAGTTATCGGAAATAAATATAGAATGAATTAAGACTAGAAAAAAGCCTGATTACCCAAAAAGCATTGTCGGTCTCTTGATTATTAGGTATGCAGTATTCAATTGGGCCAATTTGTTGATTACTCGAATCCTCGGCATCCAAAAATTCTTCGTCTATCGACTCCTCATCTCCCTCATGAGTTTTTCCTGGCAGAAGACTGTGTGAGGAGATTACACTCTTACGATAAGAGTCAGATGATTGATTATTATTACCTGAAGATATAGTTGGGGCATTATTAGATGATATGCTACTACATATTGGGGGATTATCATCCAGTGAACGTGACTTTGGAAAACGTTTATTACGGAATGATCCTTTACTATTTTTCAATTTCAATTCAATGTCTTTATTACTCTCAGATCGTAGACCAGTGAAGGTAAATTTATCCTCGGCGTCAAAATTCGTTTGTACTTGAACAGAAACGCTTGATCTACTTGCTGATATCAACCGCTCACTGTCACTCGGTGATGTATTGGTCCATTCGTCCCGAAAAGAATAATTCTCTACTGTCTGTACTGAAATATCTGATTTTCTTCTCTCAGGCTCTCTCTGGCGTTTTGTTTTCTTCGACGATATATTCTCAGCGGATTTACTGATCTCTGCATTCTTTGATTTCAGCCTTGTTGGCTTTCGTAAGATTGTACTAGCGCTTTTATTTCGTTTTTGAGAGGCCCGATAAGGCATTGCTGCTTCTGGTGCTATCTTTTCTTCGCCAGATATTATCATAATATTTTCACTGTTCAATAATTCACCCTGAAGTACAATGCCGTCCATTGAGAAATCGGCTGAAGTCGATTGATTTTTCTTAATAACTTTTTTTCGCCGCAGTCTTTTATAAATTCTAGCAGTTTCTTCAATTGAAGATCTTGCAGATGATGATGAATGGCCGGGAACAATTATACAACCATGTTGAAAATAATCTTTAGTGGGTAATGCGTTCCCTGAATCATTTTCATATGATGCACTCAATTCAATTGAAGAGTTTGACCGTGAAAGTTCCTGAGATAGTGTTAATGGAAAAGGACTTGGGACTCTAACATACTGTTGTGGAGTTGAAATTGTACTCAATGTAGCTTGAGTACTTTCGGATTCAATTATGGCTCTATTCTTAGTGCTATTGATTATTTGATCATCTTGTAGGAGGATAGTCGATGGTGTGACACCTGGTATATTCGATGTATGCGAGAGTTCTATCAAACCATCATCGGCTTCTGCCACAAAATGATCAAAGTCCATACTTAGCCGAGAATCTGGTCTCGACATTCCAAGTGCATCACGACTGCTAATTTCTGAAAGAGTACTACCGTCTCCATAACCATGAGATCGTAATTCACTCCTCACCCTCAGACTGTACTCATGAAGATTCTCTAATTTACTTTTTGCACTACTGGGCATTTTAAGATCATCCGAGTGAGTAATTCTACAAATTGAGTCATGGAAGCTTGGATTCTCAATGACTGAACCATGATAAGACAAGCATGGCGCCGATGGCACTCGCACATCATCCGTTACTTGCCTCAAAGAAGCTAAAAGCTCAATGACACCCACACATCCAACAAGAATCGACAGCATGAGACCCATGTTGTACACTTTCAGAATTTCATTGATTGAATATCAAGAGAAAGGAAAAAAAAGGCAAAAACAAAATGAAAAGTTGTTAATGTATATAATAACTGTTGTTGACATGGTGAACATTTTCAAAAATCTACATCCTCACAGGTGGCCAGTTGTGCAACTAGTTTACACCCACACTGTTGGTGTACCATTACAAAATTCCGTGAGGCGTTATGATCTATCTCATCATTTGCCGAATACTGCTACGACCACGCAAATCCCGCCATCATTCGCAACGCTCTCCTCATTCTCTCTGCTTCTTTTTACTTTCCTTCAATTATCAATCTCCATTTTTTTTCTAACATTATCAGTAATTGCGTTTTAAACGATCCGTCTAATATAAGTCACGCTGCACAACTGATTTTGATTTGAGTTTTGTTCGTTCACAACGTGAAATCGAGTATATAACTGGCCACACGAGTTTTGACTCTGACAGTATTACGATTGCGTATTTTGCACAGTATGATGCTGATGAGACGGGGCCAAACGCACATCCCGGGGCTATCTGCTAAAATTAGTGTGTCCCTGGATGCGCAATGTCCTTAATGTGATCATACGACAACAAAGTCAATCGATAATAGGACGAGTTAATTGACGAGCTGGTATTTTTGGCACGCATCATCATTACCACTGTCATAAGAATCAAACAATTTTTTCGGGCGATGACCAACACAGATTTTTTGGTCACTCAAATTATTGGGAATTACTTTATGGTATACACTCTCGGCTAAAAGTCATACGGGATGAACGTGAAAATAAATTTACGATTGGAGCACATTGGTCTCTGGCAGTCATCCCAAATACTCAAAATTTCAACTTAAATGATTTCTCCATCATTCACACTTTTAATTATTATGGATTTTGAACGTTATATCTTTTTCAAAATAACAAAGATATAGAGTTTCAGATTTATTAATTGATTTATTTGGTTTTTCCATTTCTATTCTATCGAAATGCACATATATTTCACATAAACGTGTGCCGGAACGTGGGATAGAATTTTATTTTCGATTCCTTCATCATAGGTTCCGTGCCGACGTCAGGCGGTCATCATCCATACACGTTTTTGCGCCCGGTACTATAAATTTTGGCTCTTTGCCAACTATTAAGCATATCTGCCTTATAACAAGTATGAGAAGAATAAAAATCTATCGAACTCACGATAAGAATTATATTTGTAATCCACTCAGTCGGATGGTACGAAATAACTTTTCTAAAAGAATTCCACTCGAGAATGGTTCAATTCAAAATTGATTATTTTACTCTTGATTCTCCAGAATGAATTTCTCGTCTATTCTGAGATGGAAATATTAGCCAAAAATAGGTTAACAAAGAGTGTAAACTAAACATACGAGAAGGTCGAATGAAATGAACATATTGAATTTTAATTTCCTGATTAATGAAAATCCCTTAAAGACAGTGAGAGATAGAATCTTCTTAATGATTTCGGTTTTGGCCAAAATTTGAATGCCTTTTAATCTTCGGAAATTTTTCACTTTCGTAAGAATATCTCCGGCTCAAATTATCGTGGCACAAAAAATAGAAACAAACTAGAAGGTGAACTCACTTCTTATGGATTCAGGTGGTTTTCAATTGATTGTAATTATAATAGAATTTAATAATAGAAAAACTAGAATCCAAAATTTATTACAATCGTCGAGTGCAAAGATTGAATGAGAATTCGTGGCACGCTATACTCGCAACCCTTACCACGCATCTAAGATATTCAGCAAGATCGAACTGGTTGGAGACTCAATTATTTCTGTGGCATGAGCTAAATATGCATCTCACTCCCATTCATTCATTCTTGTTTCGAATTCTCTTTTCTCATATGCGACTAATTGATGGTATTCCATGGGCCATGGGAGTAACGAATGGAATGAAGCAAAAAAAAAAATTACAGTAGTTGCATATAAATTTGATTAAAGATGAGAAATTAGATAATTAGTATTACTTTTTTCATGTACTCTTATCATTGCTGTGAACGCAAAGATTTTGCATCGACACAAAGTCAATATCTAATTATTCAATGCCTAGTACCGGGCGTTACGGTGTCAAGGCCGATGCGAGTGGAGATGGAAAAGAAATGGATGATTTCACTGTTTAATTTGGTGGTCTCGCGTGCAAAGGCATTCTGAGATCAAGTGTCTGAAAAATAGTGACGTTATAAAACATTCTAATTTATTAATCCGAAATTAGAAATAAATCACGACTGATGTCAAGAGAAGAGTATTTTCATTGATTGAATTCTAGAATAATTACGAGAATAGAAAATTACGATATTTTCAAAATTCACAAAGCTCAAATAAAAATACTTGCGTCAGATATTTAATACAGAAATTATTAGAGACATGAAACTTGAAAGAAAGGATAACAATACCTTTAGACTCACCAAAAGTATAATATTGTTAGTTCTGGCGATGATTGATGCACGTGAAAATGAAGAAAGAGTAATGATAATAATATAAATGAAATAAAAGATGGTTAATGTTGAACTCAGTATTTGTCGACAGACTTTTCGATGACTGGCTTTAAATAATCAGCCAAAAGTAGTGCGTCTGGACGCATCTGAATTTGCCGCATGTGGTGGGAATATGTAAAATTCAAAATAGATATTACCAAGTAAATATCACTAATGCCTGTTGGATTCCAACCAAGTTATTAATTCTCCCGAAAATTATAAGAGAAATATTCTTTCAAAAGTGGAAAGACTCAATAAGAGTGAATAAGTTGTTGATATGAATCGATGTTATACCTCCAACTATTAATTGATAATATAAATTAGTTGGGAACAATAGATCGTGACATGGAAAATATGTGATGGAGGAACGATTCCGTAAAGTTTATCGTCTTTTCTCATTTCTCAAATCACCCCTAAATTTTATTTTAGTAAAATCTAAATATAGTCTGTATGTGGCCCACTTGCAGCTCTAATAGACGACCGAGACAAACTAGTTAACTACGACATTGCTTTATTATTCGCATAATTTCACTCATATATGTCGAGATGTATCCTAAAGTACGATTTATTGCTCAAAGACAATGCTAAATTCGTGTATCCTCTCATTTTTGCCAATGTCATTTCAGTAGTTTTGACAGAAAAAAAATTGATCACCTTCATTGCAAGTGCAAGTGCCATTTGTACTTTGAAAACAAAATTAGTGTATGAAGAAGTGTTAATATTTACTCATTATGGAAACAGTACATAAAGACACTTGCAAATTGGTGCGAAAAAAATATTAATTGCAAAAGAGGAAAAGAATTGTCCGTTTCCTTTTCCATATTCATATACACAGTACATGTCCACAATGGCAAATGTAATTAGGCAATGTTCATACCAAATGTGCAGTGAATTATATTGCTTTCAATTTTATTTATAGATGTAATAATTTGAAAAATCAGACTCGAGCGCTCAATACGGCAAATTTATCAAGTTTGAAATATCAAGTCGCAGACCGATAAAATAGAGTACTTGCAGTGGATAAGTTAGGTGCCCTATGGTACACAGGAGCCTCTGACCTCTGTAGTTATTATTCACTACTTCATGATAAGTTTAATGATCTTATAAAAATAAATGATATAAATA
>JABSMS010013144.1:0-12906 GCA_018902275.1 Aleiodes sp. PSUC_FEM 10030003
TAATAGTTTTTTTTTTCGACGCCTCCTTTCTCGACTTTTTAATGGAAACTTTTCAACGTTTTTCCTTGGTCAATTTGGAGGGAAAAAGATTTTTGAAATTCACTAAAACTTATAAATAAAGATGTCAGATGAATGCTGAAGGAAAAAATGCAAAAAAAACTGTTACGAGAGCCTGAAAATGACATCGTTAACATGTAATATTTTCACCGTCGGAGTGGCTTGACGTTGAGAATTTATTTTCCATTAGGTCCAAAGCGTCAAGGGAAGATCGAGAGACGGGAAACGAGTAATTAAGGCAAAACCGGGCGACGAGAAAGTCGTCTACGAGTTTTGCGCCAAAGGGGGTTGGTTGAGAAAATAAAAAAGAGAGATTTTAAAAAAACTTTTAAAAAAAGGAGAACAAGTGGAGGATAAGCGAAGAGACGCTAGTTGAGACAGTGGCTGCTCTCGTCTACTCTGGGGATACTTCTGGAGCAATGCCAAGATCGCAAGTGTGCGTACAACGACAAGACGCAAACGCGTGCCAGGAACTCGTGCGAATCGCCTTGCGGCGTGACTCTGTACTTTTCGTCACTGTTTCCCTTTTTTCTGTTTTTTTTTATTGTTTAACATAAAAGAGAGAAAGGAATTATGTACCTTTAGGAACGAGACTTGAGAGAAACTGCCTCTGTGTCTTAATGCAGCATGGCTCGTTTTACAAACGAGATAAAACAGGAAATAATAGTTACGCGAGAAAAATTACGAATTTATTTTTTATTTTTACGGACTGATAATGAAGTTGGGAGATTTTTGGAATCGGGGTGGTGTCACCTCAGGATAATATTCGATCAAAAGGGCGTAAATGCCATTTTTTCTTGTCGAATAATAAAAGGGCATAAGTGAGTATTTTATGGAAAAATGAATGTAGATTCAATTTTTATAGATTTTTAAAAAATGGCACTTACGCCCTTTTGACTTTAGGACGACGACATAGTGAGATCCATTTTTTCTTAAAGTTTTCAGGGTATTCATCAATAATTTAATCTGTCCCTAGGATTTTTCCAGAAATTTTCCGGAGAACTGAAAATTTCTCTTCGTCAAATGATGAAAGAATACTTTAATGAATAAAAAAAGTTATTTCAATATTTTCAACGATTTCTCTAATTTTTTTTAATCGAAAAGAAATTATCTTTTGAGTGAATATCGTGTAAAATATGTTTTAAAATGAAGGAGATGAATTACTCTGTAAAATTATGGGAAAGCTCGTTAAAACCGTTAGAAATTGAGAGAGATGAGGACGATTCACCAGGAGTAGAAAAAAAGGCCTTTAAAAAGTGTTGAAGAAAAAAAAGAGAAAAAAAAGAAATGCGGGAAACCGAGTGAAGTGACTCTCTAGAGTCAAGCCGCGCGCAAGCTGTAAATTTCTGTAAAGCGGGTTTATAAAAATTCCGAGGAATATTTATTTGAAATGAAAGCAAGATAGTACTCTGCATCTCTCGGAGCTTATTCTCACCACTTTTTATTCTCCTTTCTGGTAAATCTCTCTCTCTCTCTCTTTCTCACTTGAGTTATATTTAACGTTTTCACCGATGGGTGCAATTTTGTCTGGGATAGTGCACGAAATCGTCGACCGTATGTACGACGGGTAAAAGTTATAAATTCGCTCTAACTCTGGTTCTTTCCCCGATTCACAGAGTCGTCACATCTTCCATGGGGTCTAAAGTGAAAAGAGGAAAAGTGAGGGGACACGGAACGATGTCGCAACGGGGAAGGTTATCTTATCCGCGTTGAAATTCAAATCCGCACCTCGACTATTTTCATGGCCAAGAGAAGAGTGAAAGAGAAGACGAAGATGGGAAATAGGGAGGGAGAGAGACAGAGGGAGCTCCCAAAGGTGCCAACTACGGTGGACTATTGGAAATATTTTATACTGGGAATTTATCGGGCGTAACGGCGTTGAAAATTATTTCAAAAATTCATTCTAACGTCTACGTTAATATAACCTCTATTTCAAAATAAAAGCAAAGGACTTGATAAAAATAACAGAGTGATTTATAACATTTTTTTTCCAATGACACTAATTCCATTCGAGAATTCTTAGTCGAAATGACATTTCATTTTTCATTTAATTCTTCGGATATAATTTTTTTTTGGTATTAAAAAAAGTCGAGATTTATTAGATTTTGATTCCCTTGTTTATTTTTTTTGAACAGGAGAAATTTTTGAATTCCGTATAATTTTCAGAATCAAGAAAAAATTTCTAGCCACACGATTAAAAACAATTTAAATTAATTACATGTCTCAGTGATATTTTTTATCAATCACTTTGATTATTACATTGAACGATTCCATCTATTCCCAGTGCTTTAGGCGACTAAAATTTCCAAAGTGAATCACGAAAATCTCAGTAATTTTTCAATGTCGTCGAAATCTCGTAAATTTTTCAGCGCATTTCAACGTGAAGAGAAACGGAAATATCGAGTACTCGTAAATAGTGAAACATTGTCTCATGCTGCTCCTCTCTGAGATTCAATGCACCAATTCGTGTGACAGTGAAGAAAAGGATAAGGGGAATGAAAAAGTAGAGAGAAGAGGAAGAGGAATGATGCCAGTAGATTGAAAGGGATGGCATAGCAAGTTAGATTACGATCCCTTAGTCCTGCAACCCAGGATCCCTTTTTCTTTTGTCCAGACTCGGGTGTCCTCGTTTTGCACGCTCGTATTGGATTATTCTTCGCTCACTCTTACCATTGAGTGTTCAAGTGTGGAGAGAAAGAAACTGAGGATCTGGAAGATTCTTTTCCCTACCCTACTCTCACGGGTTTATTGCCAACGACAGAGTTTCTCGGTATATAACCAGAAGGGGGAGAGGAAAAAGCGCGGCTCGTCCATCCGTCGAAACGTAATAAAGGCGCCATCCATCACTCCCGGTACCAAAGGTCAATTCCAAGATACATCGTACACGAGAATTTTACCTCTCGAAAAAATTTTTAACCGATATCCTCAATTTCCTCACGATTCTTATCAATTTACTTGCAAATTCATTTTGAAATATCAGAAAGAGGAGGAACATCAAACAAATTTCAACCAATGAATTCACGGGATTCCAGACAAAGAAATGAAATGAGCGAGAATCATTTCAGTAGTGAAGAAGTAAAACAGGATAAGTCGATTTTTTCCCCCGATCTTCTCTCACGAATATCTCGGAACCTAATGGAGATACGAGTTTTTTGACCGAATGCTTTTTTGTAGAGAATTTCAAGAGCTACAAAAAAGCATTAGGGTGAAAAGGACGTATCTCCATTAGTTCCCGAGATATTTCAGAAAAACCATTGAGAGAAAAAATCGACTTATCCTGTTTTACCTCTTCGCTACTGATTTAGAGCTTGAACTGGGTAAAATCTTTAAGTGATGAAATTTCGTCATTTTTCAAATGAATTTTTTTGGAATCTCTTCAATACCTACTTGTGCAAATTTAGCACATGAGTTTTCATGATTTTATTTCCGAAATATCTCCAATTGAAGAACAATTGAAGAATTCAAGAAGTGAAACTAGAAAATTCGATGTCGTTGTGATCGATTTTATCAGGGATCTCGGAATGTAAAAGAGATGGAGAAACTTCAGTAACAACCTACCTGGTAGCTTTTGGACTTTTCAATAAAAACTGAATGTCATTACGAACACATCTCCATCTCCTTTTATTCTTGAGGTATTTTTAAAAAAATCATCTCAAATGAATTGAATTCATCTCATCTACTGAATTATTATCCCTTGGCAATATTCCCAAAATAATTTTTTCTATTGAAAAAAAAAACTTTTGTTTGCCTTCCATGACCTTGAGAGATTCATCTTCCAACCACAATGAATTTTTTCTTCCTCAAAGGAAGAAAAAAGCCACATCAATACGTACCCCCTTTGTAACACACTTCCTTGTGCATACACATTAGCCTCGTCAGCCCCAGTAAAATGGCGAGTGGGGTAGGAAATACAGAGTTAGGTAAACGGCAGAGTGCGGAGGGGAGGGGTAAAGCAGCCTCTTGAAATCACACTTGTTGCTGTTGAGTACTCTCTCTATCTCTCTCCCTCTCTCACACTCACACTGGCAACCCTCGATCCCAGGAAGTCGTAGTCGTAGCGGCACTTTAACGGGGGCCGAGTGGGTATTAAAAGAATTTACGAAGCAATCTCGAGGCCCGATCGTTCTACAGTAGAATAAAGAAGGCAAAAAGGGAAAAAATTGGACGGATCGGAGGGAAGCGGCGAGGGAGTAAGAATGAAAAAATTGAGGGGAAAAAACATTGGCTCTTCCGAAGAGGCATGAAATTACGCCTGACTCCACCTCTATCTCCTAGAGCCCCCGTGAGGGGTGAAAAGATTGAAGAGAGCTTCTTTTTCACTCATTCCTATCTTACACGACTCGTTTAACTCTCAATCACAATTTAAAGTCAAAGTACTTGGCTAACCTAATGTATCAAGTTTATAGATCATCCGGAGGAGGGGAAATAAAAAAGCGAAATGAAATGAAACAAAATAGTAGTAGATGAAAAATAAATAAAAATAAAAGGAGAATTGAAAGGAGATTGCAATGAATATATTTTAGCATTGAAGAGTCTTAGACAATGACAAGTGACTTCCTGCAGTAGAGAAAATAAAACGACCAAACTGCATTCAATCTAACCAAGGACAACGGCAACAGAATAAGATAGGAGGGAAGGGAGGAGGATCGGAGGTAAGAGTTACTGATACGTTAGGCTTCTCTCTTCTTGTTTTTTCCCGTATACATTCAACGGAAGTAACCAAGAGCGATTCCATTTATCGATTCGCACAGCCAACGCTCTCTCTACCTATTTTGTTGTAGTCTAACATCATCCAATACACCCCCACTTTCTTCGGCACTCTCTTCAACTTGCACTATTGGCGAAGCGATAACTCGCCACGTCTACCATAAATCAAACTGCCAGAAAGAGAGATCCTTTCTCTCATTCTCTTTCTCTACATCCCTAACCTAGACACTCGCCTTCTCTCATCCAAGCTTCCTCATCCTTTCAAACCCCACCCATTCGTCCATCACCCCCGCAACCTATTTCCTTTACTCTTATGTGTACGTTTTGTTCCTCTTTTATTTTCAATCCTCGTCTTGCCATTTTCTTCTCGCCTGAATTACGAACAATCGAGGATTTCACCTCGTTTCATCCGTATTTTTCAAGGCTATGCCGAGTGACTCGAGGAGAGAGGCGGGCCACGTGGGAAATTAAATGGCCGAATGAATTGCAAGTCTGGATGGGATATCATTCACTCGGGCAATTGGTAGAAAAGTATTTGGCAGTGAAAATTATGTGTGGGCGGAAGAATTCATGGGTGTTCTTATTAAAGTTGAGTATGGAAAGTTCGATTGGATTTTTTTTCTTTTGAATTGTTATGAAATCGATGAGAAAAGCAGCAGAGAATTTATCAAAGGACATTTTTTGAGAGAAACAAATTTAAAAAGCGTCATTAACAATTTCTCGACATGAATTTCTTCAACTACGAAAATTAACAACCAAATGCAGCAATTAATTTACAACTTCTTTTTATCAAATAATAATAAACTTGAATTGAAATAATCAAACGTGAAACAAGTAAAACTAAAAATCTCAGCCTGGAAAATTCTATGAATAAACAATGTGTCACTGAATTCATAATTTAAATTGAGAGTTTTCCAAGAATTTCAATGAGATATATAGCGTGAGATAGAGATGAAGATTTTCCCTCAGAGATGAGTACCGCTGGATGAATAGTAGAAGAGCACACCGTTCCCCCTCCATCTCCTTCGTGTTAGGATGCACCAGGCCAGGAAATGCACTTGACGCACGGGACGCTACGTCGCCGCGGATGAGTCATCGGAGATACGGAAAACCGGTTTTGCCACAGACAACCGAGGAACCTCTCTCTTTCTCTCTTCTTTACTTAATCTCACGTTTAACCATTTCTCTTCGTATCTATCTTTGTTCCTTCCTCTCGTCATCATACAGCCGTCGAATCACAGGGAACTTATAAAAGGCAGCGCAACCTGTGTGTTCATTCGAACGTTTGTTACTTTGTAGTTTATGCCGACTTCCACATTACTTTTTTTCTCGACGTTTTCAATAAATTTTTCCACGACTGTTATTTTATTTACCTCATTATTGTAATTTTTTAGTTTTCTGCATTGATGGGTAAGAATATTCGAATTAAGGAAATTTTCGTGAACTTTTTTTTTCAATTTTCCTGGGATTTTCAATGGATTTCCAAATTTTAGGAATCGAGCGATTTTGTTCTTGCATAATTTTATTTTTAATATAGTAAAATTATTTTTATCCTAAATTTTGAAAAAGGACATAACCGTGAATTTTCTCTCAATGAAAGTTTTCATACTTCGAACAATATTTTTACCAGTTAAAATCTATAAAATCGTTTCAGTAGCGCGCGAAATCCAATTGAATTAGTCAAAACTTATTTCGAGAAAATAATAACGTGTTTCGTGGATTTTTGAGCGTCGAGTAAACTTCAGTTTATGTATGTGGATGCTCGTGAGATTCGAAATTTGGGTCGAGTGGCATTAAAACACGGCGGGGGTCGATGAGGAAATGCCAGTGCAAAGTCTTCAACAAACTTATGATCCTTGAGAAGCTTCACGATGTAAGGGAAATCGACGATTACTCGACTCATTCTTCACTTCCTCCAATAACTATTACGTATCTCAAAAATTCATGAAGCCTCGATAAAACCACTTCTCGTAATTTAGAATCCTATTTTCTTTTACCGTCGAAACTTGTTCATTGTAATCGAGGATATTTAGAAAAAAACGGGCAAAAACTTTTTCTCTGGAGATGATGAATTCTTTTTTTATTTCAATGAGAAATTTTACTCGTTCAACTACGACTCATTGAGAGATAAAATAAATGCGATCCACTGGGCCAAGAAAAACTTCGATTTTTCTTGAACATTAAAAAATTTGATTGTTTGAAAATAAATTGAAATTGTTTCAATTATATTCAATTGAAACAATTTCAATTTATTAATATGTTTCAATTTAATTCAATTGAAAATTATTTTGAAATTCTGTTTCAAAATTACTGAGGAGGAATTGTTTTTACGATATATTTCGTCATAAAAGAATTTCTAGAGGAATAATTTCCGAGAAATATCGAAGACCACCTCAAAAAAAATCGAGGCTGAATTTTATCTGAAAAAGCAACTGAGATCATATTGAATAAAAAAGCAATTGGGACGATCAAAAAACGGATATGGTGAATACACTTCTCACCTAGGTATTTCGAAGCCAAGGTATACCATCAGAGAGGAGGGCTCTTCCACACAAGGGGGAAAACTGTCGTGTAACAACAAAGTGGGAGAAACGGTCGCGACATTATGGCGCCGTCCATTTGTGTCGCATTGTTTCACGCACCTCTTGGATGGCACGGCTTCGAGATACGCATCCCTCGTTTTCGCCTCTGATATTGACGCGAAGGAATATCAAGAACCACAGATAATTGAGGCGAATTAAAAAGAGGAAAAAAACCAACTCATTATCAAGTCAAATGACATTCGTGAATAATAGTATTTTAATTGCTATTAATTTTTTAATTTCACTTCCATTTGAATTATTCAACTTTACTCCGAAGCACATTTTTTCGAGCGAAAAAATTGTAGGAGTGCAGAAACTAAAGGGGTTAATTTCACTGGGAGTTTTTCATATATATAGAATTGAAAATCTCGAGGAGTGGAGGAATTTTTGTAATAATCTTTTATAGATGCAATTTGTTTTGATAAAAAGGTCGTTAGACCAATTTGTGATGGAATATTTTTTAAATATTTTGAGAGCAATAAAGTTCATAAAAATTCGTCAAGAAATTTTTATGTATTGGATTATATACAAATAAAAGAATTATTATTTTTCATGATTTTACTCCATCAATATGAAAATTTAACAAATTGTCTTTTATTTTAGCTCATGTTGAATTTCAAAAATTGTGAAAATCAGAACTCGACACGCGTCTTTTTCATTCTGTTTTTTTTGCACGCATTATCGATTATTCATCTCGGCTATCGGAGGATCGGTAATCGATGCATCGGATCACTCATTTGTGACGGGATTAGGAATTTATCATGCTTGATACCCGAGAGACAGTTCAATAAATCGAGTAATATCGACAATCTGCCGATGTCGAGTGAATAGAATTTTTCATTCACATTTAAAATAAAATTTACATCGATTCCGTAATTTTTCGTGAACTTCCGGTGCATTAATTCAACTTGTTCTTTTAATCACTCAATTACTCAACAGAATAGAAGGATTTTCATTGTCACATAGTGAAAATTGATAAAATCTAAAAATATATTTTTTATTTTCCAAGAGATAAATGTTACGTTATTGAATGAATGCAGGAATGAGAAACAGCGTTTGTGAAAGGATCAATTAAAGAGATAACGACGAAACCTCAGTTGATTCTCATCATCCGATGAGATTAAATGAGGATAAAAAATATGCAAAAAAAGAGAGACAAGGATGGGAGGAGTGCTCGTCATTCCCCTACGTACAAGATAATTAAACTGCGTGGAATGGCGGGTATAAGGTAGAGAGCCATACGCATTCACCGGTTGATATAAGAAAAAAAATTGCAAGAATTCTCGTGGGTAAAAATTCCGGGGATGTTACAATATAAACAGTGGTGAAACCCAACGTGCAAAGGTTCGGAGGATTGGTAGAAAACTTAGAAGCCGTTGCTGCTTTCTCACACTGCCTCGAAACAAAAGATTTCTGCGTTGAAAACAATCAGAGATTAATATTTATTTTTTCTCATTTCTTCGGTTTTTTATCTATTTTTTCTCTCGATGAGTGAAGAAAAGAATATCATCGCTGAAGAAGAAAAAGTAGATAAATCGTGTCGACCAGTGACATTTACAGCGCTGTTTCCACAAAGGTTGAGGCAAGTGTGTTCGGCCCCATTGGAAGCCCAATATGACGTACCCATCAATCCGATAAAAGGCAAGAGGCGCCTTCTGTGTTCCACGTTCAACAATAGAAGGTCAACGTTCGAATTACCATTGAAATGTTTTACAAGTGTTGGTTTTTTTTTTCATCCGCTAAAGGAAATCAATCGAAATTTGTTTAGCAAGGCGAAAAAGAAATAAGAATCAATCACAATTATTTTCATTGAAAAACGTCATTTTTACTCACGCAAAATTCCGAAAACCTCTGACACGACTATTCATTCCGTGAAAATCTTCAGACACATGTATTTACTTGACTTTAAATTTGAAATATAATCTCATAAACGAAATTGAAAACGACACTTTTTGTCAGTGACAAATTGCCATGAAAAATAGAAAAGATTCTGTTGGAAAAAAAGTAAAATCACGAAGGGATGAAAGGAATACGAGAGAGGAAGTTGAAACACGTTTTTTCGTGGATATCTCGAGGGTGCGGTTGTGAAACGAAGTCAGCCAGAATTTTGGTAAGATTTTTCTCTAGTGTCCCAGGGGTATCCCACGCCATACTCTCACTACCTGGAGTATCTCCCTCTCTCTCACTTATTCACCATCGCAAGATTTATTACAGTACTCCAAGTGGTTTAAAGTAGGTAAGAAAGAGATGAAAATAAAAAATGAGAGATTTTGTGTGAAGCATATTGCCTGGGAAGTTCTGATTCGAATAGAGGTGGAAAAATATTGCACCTGGTGATTTAATGGATTCTTCAGCCATCATGTTAGTGATAGAAACACCGGCTGTGTTACGTACCGTAATACAGTTGAGTTAGGTTAGGTATGGAGAGAAGGAACCAACCGCCAGCTACTCGAATGACCGTGTAGGCCCTTCACCTGAGTAACTCAACACTTAACTTCCGCTCATTCGGACAGATTTGGTGCGGTACAACGAGAAAGATGCTTCGTGTAATCTATACCGTGATCGTATGAATTATTATTATTTTAATAAATCGAATTTCACATGGCAACAGTGGCTTTCATGAGAATTATGTTATTCCGAGATTATGATGTTGGAGGATTCTACTCTGCACGCAACAATTTTATTGGATCACCGGGGAAATTTTTGCTGAGAAATTTAAATTGTTTGGATCATATATAAGGAACTGTTAGACATGAATCAATTGCATTCATCCCTCAGGAACGGGATTTGTCAGTAACTGAACGTGTGCATTGCTTTATTCCGCGAAAATTCAATTATTTTTGGTGGATGGAAATTTAGGGAAGCGGTTTCAAATTAGCTTCAACATTCCTTGTTACTATAGAGTTTATACGGTATTGCCATCGTTCTTAGTTTTCGAAATATTGAATATTACGTACCGATATATCGCTTCACTACTGAATTATTCTTTAATCATTTCAAAATCCAATATTTACTATAAAGATGCGAGAAAATAATAAAATTGCATTAAAGTTCACAAACCACTTCAAACCAATTACATAGATTGAAAACGAGTTTTAATCTAAATTCCAAGTGGTTCTTCAATTTCCACTAATTGGAAGAAACAAAATTTCCCATTTGAAAATTAACGAAAAAAGACACGATCTACTTGCAGTAATCAGTTAACTGGAAAAAGTGAGAAATTATGCTGGAGGGAGTCTCGATAATAAGTGCAATTATAGTTATCTTTATGAAGTGAAGTTGCACGGTAGTTTGCCAGTGTACCTACGAAGGATGTTATATTCGTCATGTGCGTATGCGCAGATATGTATTACATGAATTGAGCGCCCAGAGGCAATCATAAGATTGGAAGGAACGCTGAGTTTAACAAGTCTACCTGTCTTGTTCGACTACTCCTATTATGTTCCCCACTCTTCCTCTTTTTGAGTATGTTCGTTGAATTCTCGTGTTTATTTTTTTCTCTTTCGATTCATTACTTTTTGCTTTATTTCCGTTGTAAGTCATTGATCAAAAGAAGTATGCGACAAACTGGCGCGGTGAGTTCAGTAACGGACACGACCATTTATAGAAGAGAGAGTGGTAATTACTAATTACTTTCATGCGGTATATATCTAACCTGGTGCGATTATCATGGAATGCATGGAAGTAGAGCTTCTTATAAATTTAGTTTTGATGGATGACCAATTATTGGTCTGGTCGGCACTGTGACTTACCTGAAACAAGAAAGATAAACAAAAAAACATTAAAAATTATATTTTTTATGATAAAGAACATGAGTGATATGGTTATTAATGCCGTGAAATCAAACATCTTGAGACGTTAACACGCCATTTCGTTATTATTATTTTATTCAACGCCTACACACAAAGGAGAACTACAATCTGGCAGTTATCCAAAAGACAAGAGTAGTCACTTCGTCGTTCCGCCACAATAAAATCGAAAATAATCACGCGTCGTCGCCATTATCTGTCTTCCTTGGGTTATTTTTTCCGTTTCCTACTTTGAAAATCGTAGAGTTCAAAATTCTACAAGTGAACAAAAACGCGGGAGTTTCTTCTGGCACATGTTAATTGAGAATTCAGAGAATTTTTTATTCTTGAATAACTTATTTTTACTCAATACTCAGACCAATCCATGTTGTCTTTATGTCTTTCAAGTTTTGCGGAAATAAATGGGAAGTGGATTTTTCTAACACAAATCGGTTCTTAAATATCTCGGGACGTCAGAGAGATAGAGAAATTTCGGGAATAACCTCTTTCGTGGCTATAACTATTTCCAGAACCAGTGGATAATAATAATATTGTTTATGAGATGATATCGTCGCCCTAGAATCAAAAAGGCGTAACGGCCATTTTTTTGCTGAATAATAAAAGGGCGTAAATTAGTGATTTTATGAAAAAATAAATGTAAATTCAAGTTTTGTGAATTTTTAAAAAATGGCACTTACGCCCTTCTGACTCTAAGGCGACGATATAGCTTCGCTAAACTTCATCCAAGTAAAACAGGATAAGCCGATTTTCCCTGCAAATTGTTTTTCTCAAATATCTCAGAAACTAATGGAGATACATCCTTTTTGTCCTAATGCTTTTTTGTAGCTCTTGAAATTCTCTACAAAAAAGCATCAGAGCAAAAAGGGCGTATCTCCATTAGTTTCCGAGATATTTGTAAGAGAAGATCGGCGAAAAAACGACTTATCCTGTTTTATCTCTTCACTACTGAATTGCATGTGGATTATTATGAAAATATCTCGGAAACTACTGAGCTTACGAGAAATTATCAAGAGACCTTTCTTGTAGCCCTCTAAATTCTCTACGAAAAAGCTCTCTTGACATTTTCCCCTAAGTCTACAATCTACGGAGATATTCCCAAAATAAAACGCATGAATTATTCAATAGAAAAAAAACTACCAAATGCTGCATAACGCATTCTATTGCTTATTTAATGAATAAATCTTACATGGAAATTCGGCATGAACCCAGTGAGCTGGTGACTCGTGATGAAATGGAATTTTCCATGTTATATTACCAAAAACTTTTTCATTAATCGGATCATCAACGAAACTGTATGTAAAATTCATCGTTATTTCAGTGTTGTCTTCTGATAGGAATAATTCTGCTCTCATGCATTTGTATGCGAGGGCTTCTTCTGAGCTTGCATAGTATTGAATAATTTTCCATGAGCCCACAAACTGTGAAAGAAAAATGAGAAATGCAGAGAAGATAACGGAATTCAGTAGTGAAGAAATAAAACAGGGAAAGTCGATTTTTTCTGTCAATGGATTTTCTCAAATATCTCAGAAACTAATGGAGATACGCCCTTTTTGCCCCAATGCTTTTCTGTAGCTCTTGAAATTCTCTACAAAAAAGCATTAGGGCAAAAAAGGCGTATCTCCATGAGTTTCCGACATATTCGCAAAAGAATGTCGGCGAAAAAAATCGAAATCCGAAATGTTTTACCTCTTCACTACTGAATTATTGAAAAAAAATTAAAAAATATCACATTCAGTAAATAATTTTTGAGC
>JABSMS010013155.1:0-12904 GCA_018902275.1 Aleiodes sp. PSUC_FEM 10030003
ATGAAACTCTAGTAGCCTACTAGACCGTTGATTCAATCGATTCATTATAATTTATTATTCTCAATTTATTCTTCTTGTTTCATTTAAAATTTTTGTTTCCATCAATCAATTGTTAATTTCGTCATCTCTTCTTTTATATTTATTTTATTAATTAGATACACTATAATTTAATTGTACTTAGCAAACTATCTATTGAATTCATTCAATCGGGCACAGTGGGACTGTTTCAGCCAGAGGGAAATTTTTTTCGTTCGCCTCTCACCTAGTTGTTTTTCTCGTAACACTTTTACATCACAAATACGCGACCTTGTAACACCAATATCTGCACTATCCACTTTTCTTTTTCCTTTTCATTTTTATTTGTAATTCAGTCGTGAAAAGGTAAATTGAGTGGAGTCAATTTTAGTGAAGCGATGAGAGAAAATAAGGTCAAAATGTTTTTGGATTTTTTTTTGTAAACATCTCGGAAACGAGTCAGAAGAAATTTGTAAAATTAAAAAAAAAAGAAATTTGTAAGAGACCTTTTTGTAATGAATTTTGTGGTATACAAAAAAGTTTTCAGACAAATTTTTGTAACCCTCATTGATTCCGAGATATTTTCAGATCAAGCGAAAGAGAATTTGTCAACTCGTTCTTTACTTTACTGCATAAGATAATATCCCAGTGTACTCAAGAGTTGATCCTCATTTTTTTTTTCAATGCTGAATCAAAGATTATACTTTCTTACATTTTTCTGAATCTTCATAATTTTTATCCGTGGAGTTTACGAGATTTGAATTATCAACATCACCAAAAATTTCGATTTGACTCAACTCGTTTTACCTCTTTGTTAATGAATTTGTTTTCTCTGATTTTCTCCAGTTCGTTTGCCCGATCCAACCAGGGAGTATTCCATCTCATTGATTATAATTCGGACTCTAATTAATTTTTTTTCAACTGGATTATATAGTTATCTAAAATACTACAGAGGTCCCAAATACTGTTTCAATAATTTCTTCAAAATTTATTTTATCATTTCTTTTTAAATTCTATAATTTTTATTTCTGTTGTTATAGATATATATCTAATACAATTCGAGTCTGCAAAAGGCCTGTTTACGTTATTTTGTGCATGTACCCAAGTTGATTCTTCTTCAAACGCTGCAATTTTAATATTTATTCTAATTAAACAATATTGAAATCATCAATGTAATAGTGAATCAGAATGATTCAATTTTGCACTCAGTTTCACGTTAATATCTCTTGTTAAATAATGAATATGAAATTTTTTCATTAAGACCTGTTCTGTAAGAAAAACTTAAGGCTACAAAAAAGTTCCTCACTAAAATTTCTCTATCCTCATTATTTACGGAGATGTTCCTAAAAAAATAAAAGCGACAAAAAAGGAAAAAACAGGATAAATAAAAAAACAATTTTAATATCAAATAAATATAATTTAAAACAAAAAAAAAATCATTCTTTGGAATGACATCATGATGAACAGAGGTAACTAAATAATAATCGTTACAATACTTTAGGCGTGTAAATAAATAAATTCTTTTTTCCGTATAAATACTAAAAGATCATTTTTTCTTTTTCTTCAATTAAGAGTACGATTTTCTTTCTGTTACAATGTTTTTTTCCTCTTAAACTTACAAATTAATCTAACTATTTTCCTTCATTATTAATTTCTTTTTGTTTGTTTTCAATAGGCCAGAGTTGTAATTATTGCAGTCTTCAAGTGTTTAAAGCCTCCTATTTTATATTCTTCTCCCCACAAAGACAAACATGGGTTTTCGTCCTCTGAATTTTTTTTCCGGCTTGAGTTAATTATTTAATTCATGTATTTTTATTTTCCATTTTCTTTCCATTCCACGTTAAATCGATTTCATTAAGCTTGAATAAACATTTCAAGTGAAAATGCTGCTATTTTTTTATAATTGCACAATTGCAATTAAAGCAATCATTAAAAATACAATACTGATTCAATTTATTTATTGAAAGAAAAAAGAAATATTCAATTGCGCATTTTAATTAATCCAAACAATAATAAAAAAGAATGATAAATGAGTTTTAAAAAAAATTGATTCTTTTACAATTTTAAAAATAGATTGAAATCATTATTCTCTTTTTTCACTTCAATTAACAATTCATTAATTTTTCATCATTCAATCGTCAATTCAATTACCGTGAAAATACGACTAATCTAATGGGAGATGAAAACATTATATATATCACAACAACAACTACCAGCTCTACTAACTTTGGTTATTATTTTGTTATTGGAAGAGTTTCAATGGTGAGGGGTAAAACGAAATGAGTTGAAAAATGTATGGTGAATATTTTTGCAAATATCTTTGAAACAAATGAATTTGGAGAAATCACAAGACCTTTTTTGTAGAATACTTTTGAGCTGCAAAAAAGGTTTCTCGATAGATGCACTTCATTGTTCTTGCAAAATTTCAAAAAAAAAATGCAAATGTGATTTTTCGAACTTCTTCAGTTTTCCGCAAATATCTCGGAAATTCAAAATCGACATTCTCTGCAAAAGCGTTTCTTCCGTGAAGAAGTTATATCTTCATTAGATTCCAAAATATTTGAAAAAACCGAATTATCATCAAAAGTGAATTTTTGCGTTTTACCACTTCACTACTGAATTCCTTTTCTCTTGAATTTTAATTCCGTTTATAATAATCTAAAAAGTTATTTTTCTTTGATACATTCCGTAATCTCCCGCAATTGCGGCAATGGTCGACGAAATTATCGAGAAAACCGTTAATTAACATCGGAGAATTGGGGCACAAAAACTCATTAAATTGCGGAAAAAAACATTACGTGGAAACAATATTAATAAAAGAAAAAAATGTCGAGATTCAACGAAAATATATAATTTCTGTTTTTCCAACCAATAGAATGCACTTTGCAATGCAGCTGTAGTTCGTTAAGTAGGTTAAATATATTTATTACATTAGTTTCCGTCTCGCGCGCTAAACCAACGTCGACGGTGTTTATCGAACCGGCCTCTGCTTTAACATACTCAATTATTAATTTTTTTCCATGTTTTCTTAAATTGTTGGTGGTTTGCAAAATATTTTTATGCACAATTGCATTCATACATTATTATCGATAGTCATTCTCTCTTATATCATCACTTATTATTATCACTTACACACACACAATGACCTTACATACTTAATAAATAATTATTTTTCCACACTCGCGCATTTGTATAATTTTTTTAAAAACATTTTTCATTATCCTTTTTACCTCTTGATTCTTCAGTTAATTGGAAAATTTGTGTTTTTTTTTGGCTTCGGTTATTGAGAAGATAATTGATTATTAATTAATTAATTAGGTGAAGTGGTGAAACGTAAAGAAAAAAAGATTCTGTAATTTTTTCAGTTGTTGAACAATAATTTTAATAATTAATTCTTTGTAACACCTGTGCGTAGAGTTCGCTTTTTCATGTTTCTTTGTTCACCCATGCATAAAGTCCCATCTCGAGTATAA
Source organism: Aleiodes sp. PSUC_FEM 10030003 (assembly GCA_018902275.1). Lineage (NCBI taxonomy): Eukaryota > Metazoa > Arthropoda > Insecta > Hymenoptera > Braconidae > Aleiodes > Aleiodes sp. PSUC_FEM 10030003. The sequence goes on from JABSMS010013155.1 coordinate 3,489, forward strand.
AAACATTCATCACAAACTCGCGCGGAATGTAGTACTTGACCCACGCTTTGTAATCATGGAAGAAACGAATTTTTACCCACAGATTTGTGACAAAAAATAGGGGTGGGTGGGGCAAAATGGACCCTCCCCCTTCTTTTTTTTTTCGTTCAGTTTTCGTCATGTTGAGTGAAGATTAAGTGAACATAGTGATTTTATACGTGTAATGGAGCTTTTTATTGGAATTCAAAGACAAATTTAATTGAGAAAGTTTTGTTCGATATCTAGGGCTTCCATTTGTTGAAAATTTTGGTTTTTCGAAAATATCTTTGGCTCTAGACATCGTAACCAGTTGCGGTTGCACTCAAATGAAAGTTGGCATCATTCCCCATCGTTTTACTGTTCACAAACTGATATTTGATGATTTTAATATAGTTGTGGAGCAAAATCGCATTTACAGAAGTGCTCACAATTTCATTAAAAATTGTCAAATTTAATTTGCAACCAGTGAAATCTACAAGGAATGATACAAGCTTCCATTTCAGCATAACCCGAACTGACTCCATTTTGTCCCGTGGTCTGTTTTACCCCGGGGGTCCATTTTGCCCCACCCTCCCCTACCTTTAACGGAAACTACTATTTATCGCTTAAGCGGGAATTTCTGCACGATACACTCTTTCAAGTTTATAAAACATGCATGAAGTAGCATTTTCGATCGCTAGTGCGTAAAAAATTATTTACACACTATTCGATATCTTATTCATAGTGCTCAAAGTCTCGTCTCATACGTGAGAACATTGTTTATGCATTTGTAACGAAAATGCTATTCCCAATGCATCACGTTCTACCACTTTCCTCTAAATGTGTTTGAATTAAAATAAAATAGAATGAAAACTATTTGGTCGGACTTTGAAAAATCTGGCACACAATGTCTATGTACAATTTTCCCTCCCAAACAATAAAGGAGGATTAAAAAAGAAAACGATTCTCTATACAATTCAATTTGTATCAATTCGAGTTGCCTTTGAAGATGAAAGAAAAGCAAAATAATATTTCTTTATGAAATATCGAACGGGAAATGAATTTTTCACGTCGCGCATCCTCCCATCAGCGAATATCTCGAAACCCTCCCTATATGGCTCACAAAATAAAGAGATGAACCCTTCTTACCAACGGCTAAAAATTCAAACATTCATGGCATAGTAGACTGAGTTCTGTGTGTTGGGCGGTGGTACATTATTATGCACTATAAAATTACTATTAATATTACCACCGCCACTATTCACCTGTGTACCAAAATCATGTGAGGGTGCACTAGCAGCGCCCTCTGGGACGCCTCTCTCCGCAGTGCAATTATTCCTCAACCCCTGAATTTTTGTTGGCGACGACAGAAGCGAAGAAGTCGACGATGATGACGAGGCATTACCAACACCATTGAAACCGCTGACACTTGTGCTAATCATTGGCGCCATTGATACAGTCTGAGTCTGTACGTCTGCCGCCGTTCTGTTGCCAGGATGGAGTGAATAAGCATAGCCACCAGCGCGAGATGGCGCCATTACTGTATATGCTGGCAATGATTGGACATTGTAGGTTGCAAGTTGTGATATGTGCTGATGATGTTGGAGTTGTACTGACTGCATGCCAATGCTGTTGGGGGGTGCTACAAACCTGAAATCATCAGGCTGATGCAGGTGGAGATGCAACGGTGTTACACCACTTGCTGGTGGCGCTGGCGGTCTGACATAGTACCTTGGTTGTCCTGGCTGTTCATCTGGACGATTTCGTGGGTAAGGATAGCGCTCGATGTGATTGGCGTAGTTGGCAGAGGAATGCGGCGGTAATATTCTCTGTATGTTTTGATAAGTCGGATCAGTGATGCCATTGTACGGCACGAAGTACATCGTTCTGTAGCATTTGTTGTTCTCGATTGGCAGAAGACCACACTGATAGTTGTTCACCCCAATTCTCCTGGTTTTATTTGGCAGGGTCGAATAAATACCGGCTCTGTTATCATGATAGTGACCATTAGCCTGCTCGTATCTGGAGTCACGTGGTAATGTTCTTGGAAGCGTGCTTTCGAGATAGGAGCCGCGCTCGATATTGCCTTGTACTGTAACAGCTGTTTCAGCGATAGTTTGGTAAATATCGTCGATCTGTCTCTGCATTGTGTTGATGCGTTTAATTGTGTTATCACGGCCTTCAACAATTTCAGTCTGTTCGTCAGGCAGATTAGGTTTATCAGAATTGGTTGAAGAATCGTAGTAAGGCCATGGTGCTAGTAACTGTCGGGTTTTGTCGGTTATGACAGTTGGTATTGCGCGGGAACGGAGCTGTCTGACGATCTCGCTTGTGGATTCGAATTGCGGCTTGATGCCACGGACCGATGGTCTTGTATTGAAGCCGTAGTCATTAAGTTCGTCATCGTCATCATCGTGCTGAGTTGTGCTGTTATTGTCGCCGTTCTTTATAGTTTCCTGGTGCTCCTCCGTGTCATAGCGTTTCTTTAGACGCTCGGTACGGGTTTTGTCTTGCTCAACGAATGCCAGGAGCTCGTCGGTCGTTGTGTCTTGCTGATCAGGACCAACACCAGTTGGTGTACCACGTGTTACATCTGGCGGTCCTGGTAGGTTTTTGGAGTTTCTTTCCTCACCACGCAACGCTGCCTCAATGTCCTCCAAACTATAGGATGAATCCGAATTGTAGCCAATGGTGTCTCTGTTAGTCACCTTCGATATTTGGTAGTAGTCATCGCGATTATCAACACCAGTAGATGCAACACATGACAATGGTGTAAGTGATGATAAGAATTGCTTCCGCGCATCGCTAGTCATCTTCGTTAAGTTTTGCTTGTTGTAGTCCTTCATCAAATTGGCGCGATCGCCAATACCTAAATCAGGCATGTTGTCGATTTTCTTTTGGCCAAAGAGATCGGTTATTCTGCGGTACGCTGATTGCTGATGGTGATGATGGTGGTGGTGGAGATTAGGAGACGAATGGTCCTGGCAATTGTTCGTTGGACGCACAACTCTCTCATTACGCGGCCGCTCCTCACCGGACGGTGATGTCCTAACTGGAAAATCTCCGTTGTCAGCCGATTCAGTCGTTTGCGATTCCGATGCACTATCGTTATTATCCTCGTCTTGGTCAACGCACGTCAACTGTCTTATCCTCTCCTCGAGTGTTAAGTCCTTACTCTTCAAATTTTTCTTCTTAACATTATCATATTTACATATCAAGCTTCGCCTCAGCGCGTTCCGCTCGATTGTTCGTTTGACGCTCGAAGAATCACTCTCTGATGAATCACTTCTTGAGCCAGAAATTTTTGAGCGTTTGACGGAATCAAACAAACGCAAGCTCTCAGTTGTTATTAAGAATCTCTGGGCCTCGGAGCTATCGCTGTCTGTTGCCTCGTCGTTTGAGAGTGATACCATTTTAGTTGGAGCTGGTGGCGGTGATATGAAACGAGGATCTGGAAATAGTTGCCTAACTGCTGAGTTTGGCTTGTGGCTGTTTGTTACTAGGGACACGTTACCAAGTTTAAATGTTAGGGATAGTTCACTTGGGTCAGGCTGGTCTTTGTTTGATTCTTGGGACTTTGGTTGACTCTTTGTCTCTTCATCCTCTTTGGTATCGAAGTGTACGTGATCATTGTTATCGATTGGTTTTTGTTCAGTTGAATCAGGCAGCGGTTGGGTTTCTTGGTGTTCGATTGATTTACGTGGGTCTTCTTCGCTTATTTCACGTACTATACGGCGCTCAGTTACTGTTGTCATTGTTATTGTCTCTACGAGGTAGCGTTGATGAAGATCTGGAAAATTTTGATTATTTTAAAATTAATTAAGCGGTTGAGGTGAAAAGAATAAAATTTGAAAAGTTATTGGTATGTGGTTTTGGGAATATTTTGGGCAATTATCAGAATTAGGAGAATTTGTCAAGAGACCTTCTTTTGTAGCTCGGAAAATTCTTCACAAAAGAGGTCTGCGAAATTTTTGTAGTCCTAATGGTTTTTTAGATATTTACGACAGAAAAGAAGTAGCAGAACAATTTGAAGGAATTAATTACCAAAATTTCGTGAAACCTATTTAGCAAATATCTCGAAAACTATCGGTTCTAGGAGAATTTGCCAAGAGACCTTTTTTCGCTAATTGGAATTCGGCCTTTTTGATCAGAATTTTCTACAAAAAAGGTTTCTTGACGATTTTTCATGAGCACACTCATTTCAGAAATGTTCTCAAAAAAAACAATGGAATTCTTTGTTGGATATTTTCTTTGACTACTCTTTCATTGATTTATTCATCAATAATTATTTGCTCTGTTTTTCATACTAATCCACAGATATTTTTTTTGCACATGAGAAAATACATGAATTTCTATTTCACTCTTCAAATGTAAACAGTTCAAAGCTTTCCATCGATTTTTTAAAAATTCTCTCTTCACAGTACTTTTATTTTATTGTATTGAAAATGCCAAAAAGGAATTGAAAATACCAAAAAAAATCAAAAAAAGGGACAAAAACCATTTTATTTTCGATGTACAAATATTCAAGTAATTTGTATATTATTGATCCCCCCCCCCCTCCTGCCAATATTTTTTTTGCATTTATGAATTTTCATTGTGATATTTCCAAGTGAAATTGTTTGAAATACCTGGGGTTGTTTGCTGGGCTTGATCACTGGTTGGTTGAAGTGCATCATCTGGTTTCTCTTGTGTAACGTTAGTATCTCCCTCGGGCAGAATTCCCTGGCTCTTTTGTTCCTCAGCATCTGAAGCAGACAAAATTTTTTCCATCTCTATTGAATCAAAATTACCCAAAATATTATTTTTAACCTCACATTTAAAAATTGGTTTGTATTTTATAACAACAGAGAATTTCATTGTACATTAATAATAAAGCGACGCAATCTTCATGACATGAAATTACGTACTGAGTTGTATTATTGAGGTGTGATAAAATATCTCTCTTATCTTTCTCAAGCATTCTTATCATTTTTCATCGGAGAAGGACGGAAAACAAAAGGAAATGAAAACGTGTCGAACAAAAATTGTCGATTGTTTCACCCGAAAACTTTTTCTCTGTTCACGATTTTCTGCGGAAATTTTACGTTTCGGGGCTACTGAAATTGATAGATTTTTGGAGTTGTGTGAATTCCAACGAAAAGCCTGAGAAATTTCCGATGAGAAATGCTGCAATATAAACTATTTTGCCTCGATAGTTGTCGAGTTATTTTGAAAACAATTTATTGTGTTATATTACGTGGCTTTCTAGACTAGTTTGACTCTAATACGATGATGTAGGAAGTGAGGCAAAATGAACATCCTGAAAGAACGACTTCAGATAGAATTTTTCTGGATTTTTTTCGAAAAAATTTATTGTTCAGTGTAAGAAAAAACAATCTGATAGGTCTCATTCTCTTTTGTGCTGCTAAAAACTACGAAAATCCATGAATTTAATACCTCGAAAGGACATTTTTCTCAGTTATAATAATAAATCACAAATGATTATTGGATTTCACATGGTGCAATGGATGCAATTGTGTTTGTATCAAAGATGAAAAGCGAAAAAAAAGAAATTGTGTTCATCGAAAACCGATAAACACCGGACGTTTACTTATGCACATATAATATAAAGGATTTGTGCTTTCAGTATATATTGCAGTACGTAAGCACGAGTAAATGCTCACATTGTGTACTATAAATATAATGCTGCAATTGGGAGGAAAATTTTCATCCGTATGTGTATGTGCGTGAGAAAAATATACCACAAACATTTTCAATGGTTTAGAGAGTAAAGGAGAGTGAGATTGTAACGATTCGTTTGTGTTCCTATTTGTGGAAATTTTAAATGGGGAGGGGAGGGATACTGGAGACAGGGTGAATGTCCTCCGGGTATTCTGAATTTTTTATAAACCAAGTGAGAGAAATGTCTAGTATGGAATATTATGTAATATGTTTTTTTTTTACTTCTCGTATTTACATTTTTTTTTTCACACCCTCGAGCATTGTAAGCAAGAATATGTTTTATATTTTGCCGGAAAAATATTCTGGTGTAGAAAAATGGAGGAAAAAATACATAAAAATTGAAAGCATATTTGAGGCTTTGGAAGATAAAAAAAATATTTTTTTTGGAGAGGAAAAAAAATTTGAATATCAAAGTGAAATTGAGGATCACTATTTTCCTAGAATTCTCGAGACTAAAACTGCAATTTGGTGATAAAGAATGGAAAAACCCTTTCTTCACGTAAAGTCAGGGAATCGTTAAGGAGAGGAAGAATGTACAATCGTACAAGAAGACTATTTCCTTTTGAAAAAAAGAATCTCTTTCCTTTATCACTGAGAAACGTGTACAAGAAAGGCAAAGGAATAGGTAGAGGAAAAATTTAAAAAGTAAGGAAAAAATTCCACATCTCTTCCATTACCGGATTGAAAAGTTTCTATTCTTCTGCGTGAATCCCGGCTTCCTCACAATGTAAATAAAAAAAGAGGCAATCTGAGGGTTTAATATAAGATTTCCCTTTCAGAGTTAACCCTTTATATTGCAATTTTGATGATATTTTTTTTCGCCGTTTCCCGAATTTTTCTATGAATTTTCACCGCAGAGCTCACGTTCATAGTGATCGCCTGAAACGTCTCGATTTCACCAGTGAAGGCCCTGAGTTGTAGAGCAAAGGCTCATTCAAACCTACGATTGTTGAAAGTTGCAGGTCTACTTTAGGCTCCGTTACCTATTCACAAAGACTATGGAATAAACGTTCAATAATCCCTAAGAATAAGAATTTACAAATTTCCCCACCTTAAGGAGGTAGGACTGTAAATGGGTCTCATTGGAAAATTAATATGTTGTTCTTGAACATTAAATACTTGTGTTAAATTTTCAGCTTGCTCTTAAACCTAGTTCGAAAGTAAATAATTAATAAAAATACTTCATTATACACAGGCTCTTATAAGTAAGCGGAACGGTAACCGGTATAGATTTCAATTCGATCATTTCGAAAATATTTTTAGTGAGACTAACGTTCCTCTTCAAGATGGGAAAACTGAAAATTGAAAAAATTCTATGAAATCCATTGTTGGTTGGAAAAAAATTAATGTAATGAATTCCAATGAGGTTCATATAACGTAATAATCATGAGATAAAAGATGAACATTAATGTCGAATGATGGACAATTATAATATTAGTGCAATTGAAAAATCATAACACTGCATATATTAAAAACTTAATACAATGAAGTCAATCGTTATTGAAATCGCAATTATTTTAAAGAATAAAAAGGGAAAGATTTAAAAAAACTATGAGTGTTTGAATCAAGAATGTCTATTGATGATGAAATAAAATTTAAAGGCTCACCTCAAGTTGGTCATAAAATTTTCATTAATTTAAAAACAATTACATCTTCTCCAGTTATTACATTATTCAGTTGAGACTCTCAACATCTCACGGAGTGAAATGTATCCCCCAAAAATACACTGCCATAAATTTTTTATGAAAATCCAATTTAACTTGAAATTGGGATACCAACAAATGGATGTATCAACATAATGACACATTTGAGTGAAGTACTTTGTGTTCGAAAAGAAAAATTTACTATGCAAGAAAAATACAAAGAGTGTGAGACAGGCGGGGGTGGAAGAGAGAAAAGGGAGACACCTACGCGACATTCCTTAAAGTCAACAACGAAGAGCATAGCAAAGGAGAACCACGACAGAATACAAAGCAGGTCTTCTTTTTCGATGCAAAACGACTGGTTTATCTTTGTGCCGCTTTTTTTTCCTTTCTTTCCCTTCATTTATTTCTTACTTTTTTTATATCTCTCGTGTCTACGCTATAGATAGGAGACACGTGACACAACACAACGCGTCGGGGCAATGATTCCAAAGCAAAGCAGACTCGAGACGCTGTAAAATCCACACAATTTGATTACAGGTAATGCTATTTTAAAGCTTAGTGAAGAAAAAAAAAGAACTTCCCGGGATTTTCTTTTTTCTGATGTTTCTTTCACCTTTAAATTTTTTTCTCATTTCCACAAGCTGTGGTAGACTATTCCCATTGGGCAGTTTCCAATAAGGTACTTCCCCTTTCCACTGCTGAATATTTATTTCAGTTATGGAATAGTGAAGGATAAATCGAAAAATATTCTGGTATTTTGAATTTGGTTCTCGATAATTCCGTTGACTATTGCCCCAATTGCGGCAGATTACCGAATGTAGTAGAGGATAATAACTTTTTGAATTATTATGGATCGAATAAAAATTGAAGAAAAAAGGAATTTAGTAGTGAAGTGGAAGAAATTCTCGCTGAGATTTAGTAAAAAAAAATCGAGAGACCATTTCTCGTAGCTCACGAAACTTTCAACAAAGTACATAATGAATTCTTCTCGAACTCAGCAGCGGCGATATATTCGAGATATGATACAAACTCGCTGCAACTTATTGCCGAATTGGAAAAGGAAAAACTTCGATTCATTCGGTGAAACTCAATGCTTTAATGCGTAGAAGCGCTCTAGAACAATTTCAAAATGATTTTTAAAATAGGCCAAATGAGATTTCTTAATTGGCGCGTAGTTTCTACAGAATAATATCCCTCTAGACCCCTTCAGAAATTCCTTATTCATAAGTTCCACAACATTTGATGCTAAATAATAGTGAAAGTCGGCGGGAAACGGGCAAAGGGCCGGAAAAAAAACGAATCCCTTTGATGAAACCGTGGGGACACTGGTGTAGACTCCATGGTGGAAAAACTAACGATTTTTATTTCATAATTGTTTTTATTTTGTATTTGGTTTATGATACTTTGACTCATGATGCGAGACACAATTCGCGGTGTTTTCTGACACTTGGCAATCGATACTTTCTCTCTATTCTCTGGTATTTGGTTGCTCTTTTTTTTCCACATTTTTCCGAACTTTACTTTAACTTTTTTTGTTAGTTGAAGGAAAAACTGTCTTCCATCAGTATCACAATGAAATTTTTTCAATGGACCACAGGCATTCACTACCCTTTTCATTCGATATCCTGTATTACATCTGGGTCAAGATCATTAATTTTTTCTCCCCCATTTTCAATCACATTTCATAACAGCGAACTAGGAAATAGTTGTCAAGAAAAAATGCGAAAGTACATCTGTGTAATTTAAAGAAGTCATTTGAAATTGGTTTCTCTTTTTTTTCTACCAATGAAAAGAATTGGGTTGATCGATTGAAATGAAAAGGCGTTTTTTTTCCTCTCATTTGTGGTGGAATGATTCTGTCATATTTTTTTTTCGTTAGAGTGGAATGAAAGAAAATCTTTTTGGATTGATTACAATGAGGGAAATGGTGAAACGAGATGGTTTAGCATTAAGATCAGTTCTCAGGGATTATCTAGGGATATGGGGGAGATGGAGTAATTTTCGTGAGGAATTCCTTTGTTGAGGCGGGTTAGCACTGCAAAGAAAGATTAT
>JABSMS010013166.1:0-12901 GCA_018902275.1 Aleiodes sp. PSUC_FEM 10030003
TTAAATCAATAATTTTTTTTTAAATCAGCAATATTCAATTTTTTCTTCAATTTTGAAAAATTTCATTTTTCAAAATATTGAAATTCCGATTTTTCCAATTTTATTTGTATAAATTTAATTATTCAAAATCCCAATTAATTTTTTTTTCCTCGAAAATTTTGATTTTCTCAAAATTTAGTTTATTTCCCAAACAAATTCACAACTTCCCGAAATTTTGAACACAGTAGACCACTTTTGGGGAACCGCCTCAGTTCACTAAGAAACTTCGAATGCGCGAGACGTCGTCTCCGCCAAAAAATTCTCTTCGACCTAACGGCAATCGAACTTTTTTTCCAATTTTTTTAACCCTTTTTTTTCTATTTTTTCAACCATTTTTTTCTATTTTTTTAACCCTTTTTTTTTTTTTTGTAGCCTCCAACAAATAACGAAGACTTCCAACTTCTCGGGAAAGCGAAAAAAAAGGTAACTGCCCGATTTTTTTTCCGTAAGAAAAATTCTCCCATTCTCCTGTTCCGAGGGACGCCGAGAAACCTTCGTATTTCTACTTGGGGATTTGTCTGGAAAATTGCGAAAAAAAAAGAAAAAAAAATTCAGGTAACGGACGCAACGAAGGGATCAAAGGAGGCTACGGGCTGTGACCACTTGGCCGTTTGAGAAACGGGAGTGTGACCCGTCAATATTCAAACGCGTTGAACTTAACAGTATTTTTTTTTTTTATTTTTTTATTTAATTTAGCGGTAATTTTCATTTAATTGGAGTTCAGTTTTATTCCGATTTTATTTGGCGTTTTTTGAGGATATCTTCGGAAATAATGGAGATACGCCCTTTTTGCCCTGAAGCTTAATTGTAGCTCTTGAAATTCTCTACAAAAAAGCCTTAGGGCATAAAGGGCGTATCTCCATTAATTACCGAGATATTTTTAACAAAACAATTGACAAAATGAATTCTATTTATTACGAAATTTTCAAATCGATTTAATTCCGTCATCAGTTTTATGCGGATATCTCCGTAATTAATGGAGATACGTCATTTTTGTCCCACACCTTTTTTGGAGCTCTTGAAATTCTCTACAAAAAAGGTGCAGGGCGAAAAGAGCGTATCTCCATTATTTTTGGAGATATTCGCAAAAATTGATTGAATAAAATCTGAAAATTCCATAATCTTATTTTTTAGACGAATCGATTTTATTTGACCATCGTTTTTTTGCGAATATCTCCGAAAATAATGGAGATACGCCGTTTTTGCCTGATACCTTTTTTGTAGGGAATTTCAAGAGCTACAATTAAGGAATAGGGTACAAAGGACGTATCTCCATTATTTTCGGAGATTTTCGCAAAAGAATGTGATTTTTCATTTTTCAGAACATTCCATTTTTTTCCGAAAATTTCAGATTTTCTATCTTCTCAAAAATTTGTTTTTTTTTGGTCAAGATTTTCAAAATTTTGATTTTTTCAAAAATTACCAATTTTTCATTTTTTTTAATTTCAATTTTTTTTTATTTTAAAATTCTAGAAAAAAAATTCTGGAGAAAAAAATCGGAAAAAAACAGATACCTGTGATGCGCCTTTGACTCGAGGCATAAAGCACGTACTATTTGCAGCACGAGTGTGCCCTCACTTTTAAAGGCATAATCGCTGTCTCATAAAAGCGTACGATGCGTTTTTAAAGAGTGCTTCCGTAGAGCAATAAACGCAAGTCAACGACTCGCCCTCGTGTAATCTCCGAGCGGGCCAATCCATCTTCTCCTTTTTTCGGAGTCGAGACGGTTTTTACTGGAATTCACTGAAACGTTCGTTACTGTTAAAAAAAAATTGAATGAATTTATTGTTCAAGATTAAGAAATTTTCAGACAAAGCGATTTTATTTCACCAGTTTTTTGCGAATATCTTCGAAAATAATGGAGATACGCCTTTTTTGCCCCGCACATTTTTTGTAGGGAATTTCAAGAGCAACAATTAAGGTGAAGGGCAAAAAATTCGTATCTCCATTATTTTCGGAGATATTCGCAAAAAACTGGTGAAATAAAATCGCTTTGTCTGAAAATTTCTTAATCTTTATTTTATTCCGTCATCGGTTTATTGCGAATATCTCAGAAAGTAATAGAGATACGTCCTTTTTGCCCTGATTCTTTTTTGTAGCTCTTGAAATTCTCTACAAAAAAGGTATAGGACAAAAAAGGCGTATCTCCATTATTTTTGGAGATATCCGCAAAAAACTGACGAAAATTTCAGTCGTTAAATTAAAAGATAAATGAACTAAAAAAAAAATTCTATTCTCAAAAATTCGAATTTTTTCCAAATTTAGAAAATTCTAATTTTCCCCCAAATTTTCATTTTTCAAAATTCCAAACATTTTGAATCCGTCTAATTTTTTTTAATATCAGAAAATCTCGCTTTTTTACTATTTTTCCAAAATTTATTAGAATTAATTCACTTCATTAATTAATGCATCATTAATTCAATAATTCCTGGAATAATTTTAAAGATTTTTTTTCTGCTCAATTCCCCCGATTTTCTGAGGTTTTCGGGTGAATTTTACATGGAGATTTGAGGCAGAATTAATGTACCACAAATTAGCCTCTCGTGGCTACCGAAAATTAAGTTTTTCTTGATATTCACGGCATGTGGAAATTGAGTACAGTGGTATTGCGTGATCCCTAACAATTACGGTTGCGTAGTCACGAGAGGGAGTGTTTGAAGCTGATCCTGGTTCTCAGTGGGGGGAGATTGTGGAGGGTGGAAGGAACCATGGCAGAATGCACGGGAAGTCGAGAAAAAAAAGTCGATAAATAATGAAAAAAAAAATATGCGAATATGAAATTTTCGGATCGATTTTATTTCATCATCGGTTTTTCCCGGATATCTCGGTAATTAATGGAGATACGCCCTTTTTGCCCTATACCTTTTTTGTAGGTCTTGAAATTCTCTACAAAAAAGGTGGAGGACAAAAAGGGCGTATCTCCATTATTTTCAGAGATATTCGCAAAAAACTGGCGGAATGAAATTGATTTGTTGGAAAATTTCAGTTTGATTTTATTCCGTCATGAGTTTTTTTGCGAATATCTCGGTAATTAATGGAGATACGCCCTTTTTGCTCTATACCTTTTTTGTAGGTCTTGAAATTCCCTACAAAAAAGGTGAAGAGCAAAAAGGGCGTATCTCCATTATTTTTAGAGATATTCGCTAAAAACTGACGGAATGAAATCGGTTTGTCGGAAAATTATTTTCGGAAAAAACGAAACCTGGCCCCTTACGCCCTTTTCACTCTCAAACTTTCACTGGGAATTGTTAGAAGTATTTTGGCCGCCCCAGAGCCCCACCCTCGATCTCGAACCCGGCCTCATTCCCTTCCAAACACAAGGAAACCCCGGGGTGTTTTTCTTCGACTCTTCCCCCCCCCGAAAAAATCCGGGGATCGCCCAACTTTCCACGCCTCGAGGAGCACTCGATCGGTGGCCTTTGAAAGTCACTAGGAAAATATGGAAGGGAAGATTTATAAAGAACATGTGCTTATAGTATTTATTAACTTTGTAACAAATCGAGAGGATTAAATTATTTATGAGGCAGTCGATGGAAATTCGAGCGAAAGGGAATTTAATTTTTTTTTTTTTTTTTTTAATTTCAACGTTTTCGATTTTTTTGAAATTTAATTCTGATTTTTGGGAAATTTAAACTTTTCCAAAAATTTCATTTTTTTTAATCGTTTACAATTTTTTTTCATTTAAAAAATCAATTTTTTCTTCTAAATTTTGAAATTTTTTTTTTTTTCAAAATTTTGAAAATTTCTATTTTTTTCAAAATTTAAAAAATTTCCATTTTTTACATGATTTCCTGCCTCTCTAATAGTATCATTTAAGAAATTCTCCAAATTTGAGCTGGTCCATTTTGCCCCATCCTCCTGAATTCCCTCTACGTAAATTAATCACGAGACCGTTTTTGTAGCTCATGAAATTCTCCACAAAAAAGATCCCTTGACATTTTCCCCTAATCCCCCTCCACCCAAAGATATTCCTCCTTTCAAATCATCCATCCATTCCGTTATTTTCCTTATTAATACCCGAATCATAAAAAATTCATTTTTATTCCTCAAAAAATCAGTAATAATAAATGAGCATGCGCAATACCCACGTTTCGCGTCACCTTCGTCGCGATAGGTACATATGTATTTCAAAAAATCTTCATTTCCCCATTAATCTCTCTCTTTATTTTAAATACAATAAAGTGTGCATTTATTATTTCTCCCGTGTTCCAAAAATCTTTCATTAATTTCTTTCATTTTCATTTCTTTATCATCGTTATTTTTTTCCAACTAACCCTAATAAACTTACTAAGAGCTTAACCATAAAACGCCCGCTCTGACAATTGTTTCTCTTTTTTTTATTATTTAAAAAAATGATTTGTCTTGCCGGAGCTGAGCTGATTGTGATTTGCAACGCAATTCCTGGCCCAATTATTGGTTTTATTTATAAAAAAAAAAATAGTTTTCTAATGGCAAAAAGTCCCCAAATTTTTATCATTATTTTTTTCTTAAAATAATACTTGTGAACTTCAAATCATTTCAGATTTGTGTAGTAGAAATATAATCAAGCTTGATTTATTGAAAAAAGAAAAACAGTACAATTTAGGGATATTATCACAAATCGCATTTTTCAATGAATTTTCATCCAATTTGTTTCCCAATATTTTTTATCAATTTTTTTCACCAAGTTTCTTCGTCGGAATTTTCATGATCGAATCATTTAACCATGATACCGATTCAACTTGATTTTCTCCATTCTTCTTAATTCTCACAGACAATTGTCTCTCGTGAAGAAAGCACAAAAGTGTCTATCATTCGCGCCTACCAACTAAGACAAGTGGATACAAAGCATGCACATATGTAAACGCTCCAACCCTTTTGGCCGAGACAAAATGTACCTCTCGGTGAAGGAAAAAAGGTTAGCAGTATATCCGTTGGATAAAGAGTGCGACAAAGGGAGAAAAAAAAATCCAGGAAATAAAAAACATACAACGAAGAAGCACTCACACAACAGAATAAGAGAGAGATGATGTACCATCGCTCTTGGCTGGTTGCCATGGTGACATGCGTGCATCCAACCACCGTAGAGTGGCAAAGGCGTGACAAATAGAAAAGAATAGACAATGACGAACGCTTCAACTACCCCTCCGCCTCTCCCCTCTTTACCTGTGTGTCGAGGTACTCTTGACAAGAGACATTCAGCCCGGAAGTGAGTCCGCCCGTGCATGACACCGCGACAAGCGGCTTTACACACCTTCACCCTGGGACACGTTTGGAAAAAAGAGAAGAGAAAACGAACGGTTCATAGCTTCATTGAGTAACCTCAACACCTTCAAAACTTTTGAAATTGCTTGTCATTCTTTTCTCATCGATTCCATTCTTTTTCGATGCCCGATAGAATTTATTTGTTGATTAACGTTTTATAGAGAACGAATTTATTTGTGACATTGAAATTATTTTTGTATTTTGCATTATATCATCTTTCTTCTTCCTTCTTCGATATAATCTATCTGAATAACGACAGGTGAATAAAGCAGGATGAATCAGATATTACGAAATAGAATCAGAGGGACTTAGGTGCCATTTTTCGAAGGCAAAATTCATTTCTGGGGGCGATTAATCAGTTATTGCCTTTCGTTATTCAAAAATGAAGAGTGGCACTTGCGCCTCTTGGATTCTACAGCGACGATACTTGCACAGAAAACTACAGATACTTCAGCAATATCCTGATTCATCAAATAATTAAAACAAAGTCTTCTGAAAGTTAATAAAGATTGAGTAGTAGTTTTCCGAATTAATCAAAGATTTTTTCTGTTAATGGTTTTTCTAAAATATCTCGGGAATTAATGGAGATACGTCCTTTTTGTCCTGATGCTTTTTTGTAGCTCTTGAAATTCTCTACAAAAAAGCATCGGGGCAAAAAAAGCCTATCTTTATTAGTTTCCGAGATATTTGTAAGAGAAGATCGCCGATACTGGATACTCGAAACATCTTTTTTATTTCATTCAAATCCGCAGAGACATAAAAGACCACCATCAACAATTAAAAAATCGTTACATTCATGGGTGACCAGTTATATAAAGCATCTCCTGTTAATCATTATGAACCATTCCATCTCTCGTCTAACGCCAGAAATACGATCAAAGCGCTTCATATTTGCTGCGAAACGTACACATCGTTGAAAGTTCTCTGAAGCTTTTACATTTAGCCAGAAAATTTAATGATCTTGATTACACATTAATTACGATACATTTGTATTATTTACAATCTCTACAATGTTTACTCGATGATAGAGTTACAGCTTCAGTAATGAGCTTATTTATGCATATTCCGAAATATGAAAAGCAGTATGGAAAACCCTTCAGGAAACAGTTCTGTGTTGTTTCTGAAGCTTTAATGAATTATGATGAGATTTATTAGTTCAGTTATCTCGAGAGCTATTGGGGCAAAATCGATTGCATCATACGAAATAAATTGCATCTGACCTTTCAACAAAACTGGGATCTTTCATAATTCATCAACTTCATTCACTCATAAATGAAAAATTTCCTCGTATCTTCCATCGACGACAGATCAATAAGGAGAGCATGAAAACCAGCTGGTGCATGCATCTAAATATTTACGGCATCTTTATATTGTTATTTTTCATAGTTTGTAATTTTGATAAAATGAACTCCCTTCACGAAAAAAATGGGAATACCTCCGTTGTTTATAACGAGAGTAAAAAAAATGTACCATCCACCCAAAGAACTTTAGACCCGTTGACGTAAAAGAAAGGAAAGAAATTTCAAAAGCACATCACAACTTTTTGAAGCAGGTAACCGTAAAGCCCGGTGAAAGGTCCTCAGGCGATCACCGTGTTTAATAACTTTCTTAATGGGAATATCGTGCTTTCGTTTGCTCGCTTCGTTGAAAAATTGCCCTCCCTTAGTGCCAAGAGAATGAGACAGAGAAAGGGAACGGAAAGAAAAAGGTAAAAAATCAGAGAATTCTCTTGGCGGTTACGAGGAAATTGCTTTGCGCTCGATATTTAGCACATTAACCGAATTTACAGGGATTAATACTGTATGTAATTTTCGTGTTTGAATTTCTCTGTAAGTTTAGCCAATAAAGGAGAAATTGCCGATAATCGGCCAATTTCCGTTACCAATATTGGCCCAACATCACATGCCGATATTGGCGCAATATTCGATCACTAATATTGACGTTTTATATTCTTTTAATGTTGAATTAATTATTGAGTCAATATTACGTGCCAATATTGGGCCAATGTCGTATGCCAACATTGGTCCATTACTGGCTCAATATTTATGCCAATATCTGGGAACTTGTTCCCGGGAAAATGCCAACAATGGGAAGGTGCAAGTTTCGATTAATCGCAAGACGACGCTCACGATCGATATTTCCACATTAATTGTTGCAAGTAAGAATGAGTTTGATGAAAATTTGAATAATTCTCATTATTCAAATTTTCATCAAACATTTCCGTTTTTTCCTTCCCTCCTAGGGCATTGGAAAATCGTCATAATTACAAATTAATGTAATGCATTAATTATGTAAAAACATGAAGATCAATAAATTCGATACATTTCCTTGAATTTTTATTCTCCTCGAATTTAATAATTTCTCATATTTCATCGAGTGAATTCTCATAATTCAATTAATTTCACAGTTAATAAAGTCACGAAAAAAATGGAGACTCGCAAATATTTTCATATAAATAAAGAAAAAATAAGTTTACCCAAAAAAAAAGCATCAGCATATCTAATAACTCAATTTAAATTAACATTTACCTCATTCTATCATAATATAAGAGGAAAGTGGAAAGCATAGATCGTAATTTTGCTGAGAGCTATGGAGTAAGGGAGGTAAAAGAAAAAAATTTTCTCTCCAACTCGTGAATGCATTTTAGCGAAAAAAAGGAAAATGAAAGAAGTAAATAAAAATAACTGAATGCCGGCAGCTCGAGTACCTGGAATTGGATAATTTTTCGCATTTTCCGCTGCGGCAGTGTGCGTGTGTCTATGAGGGTCTCGGTTTGTCGACTGGAGGAAGAAAAAAACCGTCGTGGCGAGTAAGCCAAGAGGATGAGAAAAGAAAAAGTTAAAAGGTAGAGGGAAATAAATAGAACAGTGTATCGAAGTGAGAGAAAAAAAGTGGAGCTTTGGTGAGGTGAAATTGGAGGTGGGAGGGGACGGAACGTGTCGATGCTGTTGACTGTTATGTAACAAAGTTTGGCAGTTCTGTATGCTGCATTTTATTCATTCACTCGTAGACTTTATTCGCGTTAAATTCTGATTGTGAGGTTTAGGTTCTCATTTTTTGTTTTGAAATTTGAGATTTTTTTTATTTTCGATGTTGCAATACAAATTATTTCGACGCTGTCGTGGTATCACGTAATAATTAATTGACGATTAAATCTTTTGCGACAAAATATCATTGAAAAATATCTCACAATATATTCATAAAGATAATAATTTATTAATGAATATTTCAATGATAAATAATTCACGACAAAATATTTCTGAAAATGATAATTCTCTGAATATTTTTTTTTTTGTTATTTTGTGATGGAATTAAAGGAAGAAGTTTTAAAAAAAAAAATTTAACAGAAAGATTAATAACGCAAATGACAAACATGAGAAACTAAATTGTTTTTGAAATATCTCGTTAACTATCGAGCCAAAATTAATTGCCTTATAGTACTTTTTGGGGTAAAATTTTCCGAATATTCCAATGCCATCGAATTTCAAAAAACCCATTAATTTCACGGAAAATATCGAATTCGTGTTTCACTAAAGACATTATTCGTTTAAAGGAAATAATTTAAATGTCAAACGATAAATTGGAAGATTTTCTCTGAAAATTCGTAAAGTGAAAGTTATCAATGACTTGTGCATTAATCTTTGAAATAAAAATTCACGAAAAAAATACATATATCTTGATTTAAAAACTTTTCTCATTTTCTTCGATTCCCATTCGAACGAGAGAACAAGAAACAAAAAAAGCACAATTCCATTCTGTTTTTCCTCTTCTCGGTGTCTGGCATCGCGCCCTTTCCTCCTTCAATTTCATATATATTCGTTTTTTTCTGTTATATACCGAGAGGCCTCTACGCTCAACGTACTGCAAAAGCAAGTTTATTTTTTTTCCATACGATTCATTCGATTGAACATGACTTGTGGTTACAACCCGCCAATATATTTTCGATATTACGCCAACGAAAATTCCAATGGTCCCCAGAGTCTCCTCTGTATTCTTATCCCCCTTGCCTCGTTCACTTCTCTCTTGTTCCTCTTCTTTTTCTTTCATTTCTTCATTTTTTCCCGCACTTTCACCATTTTTCTTTCCTTTCTTTCTTGTCTGTCGTGTCACTGTGAAATATACACGGCACTCAGAATTATGCGACGTAGGAATAGCGAAAAACACGAGGGAAAGGAATCGTTGAAAAAAATGGTGGGAAATTATTTTACAGTCGTTATTTTCGAAATTTTCGAGAAAATTCAAAAACTTCATTTCTTTGAAATGCAATTTTTCGAAAAAAAATGGGCAGAGTTCCAGGAATTCTTCAATAAAAAAAATATAATGAGATTCGATCGAACTGCGATAATCGAAGAAATCGAAATTATGTCGCGCTTCAATTTTATTCGTTATTTTCGACATTTTCCTGACAATCCAATGAAATTTTCAGTAATTCAAAAATCCAGATTTTTTTCGAAATGGAATTTTTCGAGAAAAAAATAGGCACAGGATTAATTTTAAAAATTAAAAATGTCTAATTTGTAGAAAAAAAATTCTAGTTTTGACCGTATGTTTTCATTAAAATCAAATATTAATGTCATAAAATTTTTTTTTTGCGGTTACTTCCAAAATAATTTAGAGAGAAAAGGTTCAATCGAGAGATAAATGAACAATACCTCATTGTTCATTTACATCATAAAGATAAATAAAACGATGATGAAAATTTACATAGTTGTTTGCTTCTCAGTGAATGAATTTTCCTATAATGAGCTGTATAATTTTCCAAAATACAGTCAATATCACAAAGGCAGATAATCCCATTGAAGTGAAAATGATGATGGCCATTGGATTTTGAACGATATCACATGCATAATAACGAGTATAACCGTGCCTTCACTAAGGATCATGTTATTCAAAGTTATGATGTATTTTATCGGCACAAAATGATGAACTAATGATTTATCATAATCCATAGTTTGCCGTTGAATAAACTCATTCCGTAGTGTATGAAATTTAATCCTGAACTTATTTTTAAAAAAAGTTGAATGACCTTTTTTGTAGCCCGCAAAAAATTCAAAAAATCCCGCCTTCATCTGCATTACCGACCGAGCACCTAAATCCTCCTCCTTTCAAAAACATCATCGGGTTCTTTTATTTGCTCGTCTTCCGCCTTTTTTATGATTTTTTTCAAATGACAGTAGAGAATTGTGAATGAATAAAAGTCTGAAAATCGCATCTCGCTTATTTCAAAAATATATCGAAAACGACGGGGTTTAGGAAAAAATGCCAAGAGACCTTTTTTGTAGCCCGCGAAATTCTCTACAAAAAAGTTCTCTTCGTAATTTTCTCCAAACCCATTAATTTGAGAGTTATCAACAAAAGAATGAACCGAAAAACCCGAAACTTTTCTCTCTTCTCCTTCCATCACTTCCGAAAATTCAAAAACTCCCGCCTCATCTGCATTACCGACTCCCCAATTTCTCTCCAGATATCCAAATATCATTAGTTTGATTATAGCGTCACAATCTAATTACAATGTTATTGCATTTTCACCACTCAATCCACTGAAGCGAAAAGCGAAGAAAAAACTCATTCAAGCATTGTACAATAATTAAATTCCTCAATTTATCTTGGGGTGTGCGTGTTTGCATACAACGATCGCGTGCCCACCTCTGTAGAACGACCTTAACGACCCGATAACTCGTCACGTCAACAACGGGACGGGCCTCATTCTTTTTTTTGCAATTCCATCCTCTTTTTTTATTTCTTCATTCTTTTATTTCCTCTTTTTTTATTATTATTCTTTCGTAAGCAGTAAACCCATCTGACGAGCGAACAACTCGTTTCAATGTGATATCTCTTATACACTCAGATAGCATCTTACGAAGTTGCACTGTCAGTGTGTATTACCCATGCACACATGTGTTCATGTAACATCCACCCCGAGTGTCAGTTTTTTTTTCTCCCTTATTATATATATGAGGCATAAAAAAGAAATGACAGACCCGTATATTGTTCGTACGAAGGTAATAATCTGTATGAACATTAAACACAAATGTTAATGTCAGATGTATATCTGTGATATCTACGTTTGTTTTAGTGGCTGCACTGCCCTTTTTTTCTTTAAATTCATTTATTTATTTTTCAACGACGCGATTAATGCAAAATGTTTATGGCTGGTAATAAAAAAGAGTGATGAATGATTTTATGAAACTTGAGAACGTTTGTAGAGGGTAGAGTTCTTTGATTTTCTTGTTTTATTTGAGTTGCGGGAAAATAAGGTTTTTTGGAATTAGTGAAGGATGAAATATGCGTTTATTTAATTATTATATGAATAATGATAATATATGGAGAATTAGTTCTCCTCTCCGTGTAGCATTTTTCAGTGGAAATTTTCTGCTCTTTTCGAAGTTTCCAAAAAAAAATCCAATCCCATCGACTTTATAATTGAAACGTTTTTTTCCGGAAAAATTCAAACTAAATTTTATCTAAACACATGCGCACATAATTAACGAGTTAGACCTATTATTGTTTTGTAAACGTGATGCACTCTCGCGTATTACTATCAATTTTCATTCATCCTCCCCCGAAAACTTCTCTGTTACCCACGTGATAGATACAAACAACGATGCCTTGCTAATTAGGGTACAACGCTATTGTCGCTGCTAATAAACGGATGCATGCAAGCGGTAATACAATATAGTGACGGGGTCAGTTCACTGGGTTTACTAACGGCAACTACTATTATCCGTTAATGGATAGTGATGTCATGGGTAACCCCGATTTATTCGATTATTTGTGAGATTGGTGGTATCGACACATTCGATGGTTAGTGAATTCATTCTGATGGCCTCCATTCTATTCTTGATATTGCATTGAATTGTTAACAAATAAAGTTCAATCAATTCGAGTGTTGAATTACGGTATATTTATTTGATTATTGTAATGTTAAAATGCTATTGAGTACATCAATTCGATGGGTTTTATGCGTTTAATTGCAGATGGAATCGGTCAGAGGTTTTTTTAGTGATTTAATGAATTAGGAATGCGAGATTAAAGGAAAAATTACATTTAAAAAAATGAAGATTTTGAATTTTCGGAATTTCGTAAATTTTGTTGGATTACTAGGGAAATTTGAGGGGAAAACGCTGCAGTGCGATCGATTTTGGATCGATAGTTACTTAGATAATGGAGGAAATCACTGTATTCTCAATATTACTGGGAATCCCATTGATTTTTTCCGTTTTTAATGATAGGGGAAGGTGGGGTAAAATGGAGACATCTTAGTTTCGATGTTTCATATTATGAAAATCGAGGGAAATATTGAAGATAGGTTGATTTTCATGATTCCATTGAAAAGCTGAGGAAATTTTAGGTGAAAAATGTGTGAAAAAAATTTTTTTACATTTTTTTTACAAAATTCGAATTTTCTGGTGAAGATTTGAAGGGGTCCCCCTTTCCAAAATTAAAAAAAATCACTTTTCTGGGAATATCTCCGGTTCTATTGGTCGTAGCGCAAAAACTCAAACACCAGCTGAAAGGTGGGCTCATTTGCCATCGATTTATGTGGTTGTAAAGAAGAAATTATCGATTTTTCAGGTAGATATAGAGCAAAAACTGATTTTCAGAAATTGGCCTATAA
>JABSMS010013177.1:0-12900 GCA_018902275.1 Aleiodes sp. PSUC_FEM 10030003
TTTAATCTGGTGGTTTAGCGCTGTGGCTATATTCAATGATTCACGCCGTAAAATACGCCCTAATGAGGGTGTCGAAAACGCGACATTGAATAATTAAAAAAAAAAAAAAAAAAAAAATCCTGCTTTTTCTTGCGGAGTCGTTCATGAATTCCGAAATTTTCTGGTCTCCGACGGAATTGGAGAAAGAATCTTTATCTCTCAGTATTGTCATCAATTTTAGTCCACTTTTTTCACAGTTATCCCAGAATTTGAATCTCTAAATGGCCACTTCGAGAGTGATTGATAGATAAATCTCATTCTCTCTTTTTTATTCTCCTTTCGAAATAGAAATCATCCCTAAAGCAATTCTTGTCCTTAATTTTTTTTCCTGTACAGTCTCATAGTGTCTTATTCGGGGGAAACGATTTCTCACTGACAGAAGAAGGGTACTGAGATGGGTGAGAAGATAGAAAAAAAACAAAAACAAAAAAGAGAGGAGATACTCAGGGTTTGAGAAGTTGGTATACTTGAGACAGTGTAGCACTCTGATCATTTATTTTGGGGGATAGTGGAGACAGCTTGCTAACGAATCAATTCTCCTTGTCTGTTACAGGTAAGATACGAAAGATGTTTCGATGAAAACTGTTGACTTTTTAATTGTGGAAAATAACGTAAGAGTGAGTAATTAATTTTGTGTTTAATTTTCATTAATTATTTGTTGAGAGCTAATTTTGAATGACGTTGATGAACGTTTGGGAATCTAAAATTCGGATCATTACGATATCTGAATAATAGAATCAGCTTGTTATTGATCGACGTCGACTTCAGTTTGCAATCATAGAGCCACTCGTCCTTTTAAGTGGTTCGCCTCTTCGGATTCAGAAGATAATTATGCTTTTCAAATCGCTTCTTTTCAATTCGAGAGTTTCGAACTTTTGCCTTATTTTAGATCAATTCGTTATTGGAAAGCGGAGATAATTATCTGAGATATTAGAATTTTCGGCAATTTTAGTAATAAGGAAACTGAATTAGGGAAAATGGCGACAAATCGAGGGAAATATCAAAGATAGGTTTATTTTGATAGTTCCATTGGAAAGCTGAGGAAATTTCGAGTGGAAAACGTGTAAAAATTAATTTTTTCGATATTTTAGAAAATTCGAGTTTTCTGATCAAGATTTGAAGGGGTTTCAAGATTTCGATCAAAATTCTTATTATTACGGAAAGATCACAATTCGATATAATTAAAATCATTCGAAACTATTCTACTCTGTCCTTCAAATATTTCAACAAAAAACAAAATTTCACGCTCCCTCCCTTTTGCATCGTTTCACGTTTTTATCAATTCAATTAACTTTTCAATTGACATGAAGCGCACCACTTGCGCAAAATATCCAATATCGAATCTCAAATATCCTTGATGTTTCCTTCCCTCATCGAAATAACCTTAGAATACTGATACTGTCCGAAGAGGTGATACGATGATGAGCAAAAGGGATGATAACGTTGATGTTTGAAGTCTTCAAATATTCACTCTCTCATCTTCCCTCTTCCTCGCATCACTTTTCTCAGTTGAAATTTACAAACACCAATGCACCATCCAGGCCCTTCACAATTTCCTGACACTTGAAAAACCAACCTAACCAATTCCCAGCGCCACACTGAGTTTGATACGATCAAATGTCACTCGGTCAGTCGTTTTCTATATTTGAATCCAAGTTTTCCCACGTCTCTCTCAGTTGCTATGACATCTCTTCCATTTTTATTTTATTTTTTATTTGTTGTTCTACCATTTCTTCTCCTATCTCTCGTTTTATCGATTGAACGGAGTGACGTTAGTTCTGTAAAAATAAAAATGCAGATGATCGCGCCGGAAGTAGAATGAAATTTTGACTCGATGTATAAACTCTGTCGACAGTTTTGGGGTGTTTTATTTTATTGCATCTCCAATCGTGTCAATTATTGAAGAGTGGGAGGAGGTGAAGAGATAAGGAATCACTGAAGAATATGTTGGAAATAATTTGGAGACGAGAAGTTTGGAGTATTACTGTACTAGCTATTTTCGGAAAATATTTTGAAAACGAAGCAGAGACGGAAAATTATAGATAGCGATTTCGGGAAACTAGGGAAATTCGCGAAAATGGCGCGATGAAGGTTTTCTCAAAAAACCGTTTTTTTTTTTTTTTTTTTTTTTAAGCTACAGAAATTTAAATTTCGACTTTATAAATCGAGTTATTTGAAGTAGGCATTGTTGGCACCCGATATAATGCCAATATAATTTTAATAGCAGAAAGATCTCACTCAATATCGAAATTTCCTCGGCAATTCAATAATACCCTCGTCATTGACCCATCTCCTCCTTCTCCATCATCAATATCTATTTAAACACTGCAATATTAATATCATTTTGAAATACCAACTTATTCCCTCATTCCAGTTGACTACAGTACCTCATACGTAATACAAAAGCATCAGAATACCTTCCTCCGTTGGCCACGAATGCGGGTATATCCATTTCGGGGACATTTAAAACGTGCCACAGACCGTAGCACCGTGTACATAGCCTCCCTACTTCACATGCCCGTCTAAGATTACTACCGAGTTTCATTATACCCATGTCTAAAAAAAAGAAGACAAGTTTCCATTCTCTCCCCCTCTTCTTTAATATTTTTTCTTTTCTTTCTCTTCGACCTTCTTCGTCCGCGGGGTTTTGTCATCCACGTACACATGTCTCTTCGTCTTTTGTACTGTGATGTTTTCTTTTTTTCAAGAGAGAGAGGAAAATATTTTTTTAAGGTAGCGCATAAACAGAGGGAAATGGGAAACCAGCAGTGGAATGAGAAGACCCGCACGTAATTGAGAAACAACTTCCGGGTGGTTTCTTAATATCTCTTGATGATACATTTTTTGCTGGTGTTGAGATAGCCTCGATTGGCATTCATATCAATTATTATTATCATTGTTTGGAGGATGATATATCTTGTTGTCTGGAAATTGTTATTTACTACGACTATGAAATTTTCGGGCAAATCAATTTTATTCCATCATCGGTTTTTTGCGAATATCTCCGAAAATAATGGAGATGCGGCCTTTTTGCCCGAATCCATATTTGGAGCTCTTGAAATTTTCTACAATTAAGGTTCAGGGCAAAAAGGGCGTATCTTCATTATTTCCGGATTCCGGTCGTAGGTTCGAATCCCGCATTCCGAATTTTCTCCCGAATTACTTTTTTTTTTTAAATTTAAATTCCGAATTACTTTCCTCTGCAAATGTTAATTTTTTTCTCTTGAATTTACTCCTGTTAACCGAAAAATAATAATTAAATGAATTAATATTGGCGGTAAAAATAATGAATGATTTTTAGAAGTAAAAAATTTCAATGAAGAAAAGGAAAAAAAGTTGCAGGAAAAAAAAATGAGAGAAAAAATGAGAAGAAGGAACGAGAAAGCGCCAGAGCTCGCTCCGAGAATGGGTGTATTGTTTTTCGTGGAGCTTTTCATGGATTTCGCTTATACATCATTTTAGAGTTTCCAGCCTTTCCTGGGATACCTCGACTTCGGGTTGAGAGCCAGGGAAAACGATAAAATGTATGAAAAGGAACAAGTGAGAATGGCTTCTGGGTGAAGAGAGAGAGAGAGAACACGGGGAGTAGAGGGTAAAAAAAACGTCAGTAGAGTTGTACCCGGGCAAGGCTCTTTTCTTCGATAAAAATTCATTTCCTTCCTTTGATTTACTTGAACTCGTGGTACGAATTCAACTGTTTTGTTGAATGTGCTGCGCTGGCTATTTATTGAAGAGAATTCAACGGAATTTTTTAATGTTATCGTATTCTCTCTCACTGTTGAAAAAAAATTGGAAAAGAAAGCGTTTCACGAGTTTATTCATTCCGACTGTTCATTCGTCGGCGACGAGTTACCGAGATAACGTGTGAGCCAATCAAAGACAAGGGAAATTTCTGCAATATTTTTTTTGAATAATAATGCGTGTAATAATTTATTTGTTCATTAATAATAAATAAATATGGAAATAAATGAATCAAGATAAAAAATATATTATATCACATTATATCGTCGCCCTAGAGTAAAAAGGGCGTAAGTGCCATTTTTGAAAAATTTACAAAAATTGAATCTACATTCATTTCTTCATACGAATACTAACTTAAGCCCTTTTATTATTCAGTAAGAAAAAATGGCACTTACGCCGTTTTGATTCTATAAATTTATGTAACTCCACAAATATTTTGAACGATTGGAAAAAAAAAACACTTTTGTTTTGTAATTCCTTGAGGGCGTGTGTTTGTGACAGAGTTGAGTATCAGATACAAGGCCAATGCTGTTTTCGCCAAACGTGGAAAAACATTCTGTGGCTGGGATGTGTGTGGTGGTGATTTCAAAGTTAGGGGCGGAGCCCACTTGGTGTTGAAGACTGAAGGGTTTACCTCTGTGTGGCACTTGATCGTTTGCAACGAGAAACTCTCCTACGTTTGGTCTAGTTGCTTACTTTTCTCGGCAAGAAAAAAAGGGATGAAATTGTGTTCGAAAGAAAGAAAATGAGCAGACGGAAAGAGAGACAGAAAAAAGAAAAACCAGTCTGCAGACGTATCAACGTCTTTCTGTGTCGACCGAGTTTTACCGTTTGCGATTTTCCTCTTGGGGAGTTCGTCTTTTATATGCGATGGATATGCAGAGAAACGAGGTAATGCCAGTGGATGTGCCATGATAATACAGTTTTTTTCATTTCTTTTTTTCACTGAAAAGGGCGATTTTGTTGGTTGATGTAGACATCATTCTTCATGGATTTCTCGAGATTATCCGCTAAATCATATTCTTATATTTTTCATATATGACTTTATATTGAAGATATAATCTCACGTGATGCGCTTTTCCATACGTTCAATCCTTTCCATGGATGGAGGGGGCTATAATTTTTAACCTAATATAAAGAAAGCCATTGGATCAATATTTGGTATTTTTTTGGGACAAGGTCAGAGATTGAGAATGCCTCACCCCACGGGAATTATTATTGAATTATTCAATTTGGATTTATTCGTTTGTTGTTCTTCGGAACGGGGAATCCAACTCTTGCCACAGGTGTTGACAAAAATACCGCCTTACAAGCACACACACATAAGCGACTAGTGTGATTGCTTGATTTTGCCCCCGGCACTTTCAAACTTCACGAACGTCATCGACGACTTCGTGCCCTTGTTACACACAATGCAGTATCACTTCTAGAACATCCGTTTTACCAACTTTTGGTAGCTTTAAGATAATTTCACCGTGGAAAGCAAAGATTTTCAAAAATTTCTCAAATCCAGACACTTCTTTTTACATCAACCATTTAGCCATCGAGTACCAAAGATGATGACTTAGCGATGAATTTTTTTTTGGACTCAGTATGACGGGCTGGGGTTCAAACAAATGTCACGAGGTTGGCAAAGGGGGTAATCCGCAGATGGTGGGAATTATGTGGGTAGGGTAAGTGGGTCATCTGTGAATCCTCTAGGTCATTGAATAGAGAACAAGAGAAGCAGGAGTGAACTATACTGGACACGTCCATGTGCTGAAACGGAACAATTTCGACGGGACAATTACCGTCCCAAGACGTTATCGATTTGGTTCGGAGAACGGCGAGAGGGGAGAAGAGAGGGAGAAATGGGGATGGGCTCCTTGATTGTAACGTCGTCGGTCGATTAATCGAGAAATCGCGTTCACTGTCACACCAGATACCTTTCCCCTCTGCTCTATTCGTCTCTCTCCCTCTTGCTTCCTTATGCCAGTTCGCTAACTGTGTGTTGCGTCACACTGAGAAGTGACGCTGTCGTTGCTCGTCGACACGAAAGCCATTTCCGGCCGTTGTCTCCCAGGGGGTTGTAAAGAATCGCTCGCTACAGGAATTGGATGGATATTGTGGCTTCGGTTATTTCTTTTTAAAATTCTTTTTGCTCTTTTATTTCCCACTGTCTTACTCACCAAGCAACTTTGTATCCTCTCTGACTGTCATTGAGTTATCGTGAAAAATCGAAAAATTGGAAATATTTATCTCTGGTAAGCGGTTTCTACCGCGACTTTCAGTATTTTTCAATTCTGAAGAAAAACAAATAGAGAAACACGACGAAGAGACGAATGATTTATATGAAGTGTGGAAATTGGTTGAGATTCCTTGGGAATTTAAAATTTGAATCTAGTTCCGGAATGCTGATTTCTTTTTTGTTGAGAATTCGATTAATTTTTCATCATTACATTTCATAAATTTCTCCAAGATTTTTCAAATATCGAGGAAAAATCCTCAATAAACTGAATCTGTGAAAAATGAGATGAAGTAGTGATAGCATTTTCCCCATAATAAACAAGATCATACATGGAATGTCGTGAAAACGGTGAAGAAAAGGAGCGACCTTTAAATCTGCCTTGCTATTCCCCGGTACAACCATTGATAATGTATATAGTACCCATAAAATGCATGTTCCTTCGTACTCCTCATAAGAAAAAAAAAACAAGGAAAAAAGAGAAAGGAAGAATGTCACCGCGGGTGGCTCGCCGTCTATGTGTGGAAGAAAGAAAAAAGCACAGAATCAAAGGAATGGCCACAGAATTCTAGGAACGTAATCCCTTACAATTTTCGCTCTGGTGAGCTTCAATCCCGTAACGATTCTACATCGAGATCGATTCGCCATTGAACGATCAGTCGATTTGAAATGTCGTTTCTTTCTTCGCAGTTCTTCAACAAAAAAGAATGCGAAGGAAAGCTCGATGAAGAATGAACAAAAAAGCAGCCCAGAATAGTTTAACTTTGAAGAGAAAGCTTTTCATTCTTATATTGCACAAAGGCGACTCACGACACCTGTTGGCACTTAAAAAATCCATCAGTATGGAGAATTTTCAATGAGGATCTTCTCAACCTCAAAACAGTAAGATGGTCGAATTAATTTTTCCAATTTTCTTGAGCAAGATCTCTGTTTCAAATTAGTTTATTCTGGCTTTATAATTTGAAAATTCAGAGATATTCACAGATAATATTGTTCTCGATATTTCTTCATATATTATCATTATTCATATAATAATAATAATTCGTAAATTTACATGAAATTTGTGAGAATTAATTCACACATCTAATATTCCCTACTATCGGATAAATATGACAATCTATGTATCCTAATTATTCGTTTGGTAGAGAACGCACGTACAAAATTTTCCCCTAGCATTTCCCAAGCCAAAACTTTCCCATACAATCTCCCTCGTCCCCCTCCTTACTTCATCCACTTCACCAAAAAGTTCAAGTTTAGTCTGTTTGACCCTCTAGAATGTTAGTTTCGTTTCCAACAAGCCAAGAGAGAGAGAGAAACATCAATTTTCCTAGCCGTTAATTACGAAAACCCCACCTTTCTTGAAAAGCCACCTCCCACGTTCACCCAAAATGTGTAACGTATCGACCAGTTTCTAAAGGCATCGTTGGGCGTAAAGAGGGCGGAAGGGGAAAGAGAGAGAGAAACGGGAGAAATAGTATGGGGAATGGATGATTCACGGTATGGAGAGCTTTCCTCGAATTTCCAACAGAGAAATGCCCCGGGTTTAGTTTCCTATCTTCTCCCTTCCATATTCTCCTCCTCTCTCTTTATGTTTCTCTCTCTTCATCTACGAAAACTTGTCGGCTTTTGATCGCTGACCCATTTATCCTAGTGATTCTAAATATCGAGCATCGAATTTTCCCGCTTTGTTAGAAAGTTTAAACTAGAGAGGATGAAGATACTTTCTCGACTAGCTCCTATTTCGGAATTTGGTGATTAGTTTGGACATTCGGGTACAAACGAAGATCGATGCACCAGTCTTCTCCTTTCAATTTGGCCAATCATAATTATGATAGGTATGGCAGGAATTCGAGGGTTTTGGTTGAAGCGCAATGTTCCAAATACGTACATTCAAAGTTTTTTCTTTTCAGAAAGAATTGAAAGACGTTTTATTCTTCGAGATTCAGTGGAGTATGAAAAGGTTCGTGTATAGGGTTTTCGAAACTTCTCGATGATCCGTTCTAAATCCACCGATTCCTTTTCATCCTCGAACTGTTTTCAAGAGTGCCAACGATATGACTTCAACTTCCCGCAATGAAATTCAAGAGAATGTTCGGAGAAATATTGTTGTGAGTATTCAATAATCAGGGTTTCGATTTTTATGCGTTCGGAGGACGTATTCTGAGAACGTCAACATATTTCTGAAACATAGAATTCGAATGCATTATAGGTACTTAATTGGGACTTTGCGCAATTCGGAATATATCACCGTAGTGTTCTAGAGAAATGTTCTGGTATATCAGAATAATATTCAGAATAATCTCCTCAAAATCATAATTTAATGGAAATTTCACGAATAATTTTTTATGAAATTCCAAATTTCATTTGAATATTTTCATAATAAACAAATTCTCAAAGTACAAATTTCATAAAATTTCAAGTTTACTGAAGTTTGTTAAATATTTCAACATTTTTTCTGAATTTTAGATAATAATTTTCTAACAGTATATTGGCACCCAGTGTAGCGCCAATGTTGGCATCAATAACCAGCCAACAATGTCCACTTTTCCTTTCTCTATTCCCCTTAATGCTAAGTGATTCTCATAAATTAAACTTATTAACACGAATAGCACCAAAAATTATTCATGAATGAATATCAAGGTCAGACAAAATGTAATAAAAGAATTAATTTCCGAATGTCCCTTTGCCTTTCCGCATCTCTACGGAATGAAAAGAATTCTGCTGAATAACTTGTTGACGAAAAGCAAATACATTTTTCACAAAGATCAGCAGCAAAAAGTTCGACTTGTTTATGAACATTATCTTTGAAAAATTCAGAAAAACAGTGTAACTACAGTGAACAGCAGAAGAGAACTTGTCCGATAGAGACGAGGAAGTGGAAAAAATAAGAAAAATACGTTTCCTCTGAAAGCCTCTTTTTTCACCCTAAGGATTTCAACGTAGGATGATCTCTGTCCTTGTTCAACATCGCGTAAACAGAAAACACGAAGGGGCCAGTGTGAGTGGAAGTGGAGGAGCGAGAAAGACAGAGAAAGAGAGATGAAGAGACGCTGGGAGTTGTAGCTTGTCGTACAAACTAGCCAGTGGGTACCAAAAGTCCCCGACAACTTTCATTCCTCCGTTTTTACCCTATTTTTCCTTCATCTCCCTCTCGCTTCTGTATTCACAAGCCTTATACATACATACACAAGTGAATTTTGACTGTAGGGTTTCAAGGGAACAGCCAAACGAATACATGGAGCTACTCAATGTCAACAGTTTTATTGCGAAACAGACTATTCAGATGAATGTAAATGAAATTCGTTGGAAATATTTTACAATTTTGAATTGCTGAGAATTGTGGAAATTTTCGTATTTGAGTTGGTAATTAATTGTGAGGGGATTGAATAAGATTTTTTTGTAACGATTTTAGTAGAAAGTTGGAGATAAATTCGATTTGGGGAAATAATTTTTCTGATATTTTCATTGGAGGATTGGAAATTTTTGGAAATTAGTTTTTATAGTGAAAAATTTACGGTTTGATTCTCTCGATTTTCCTCATTTTCGTGCCGATATTTCCGGGGTTTTTTTTTGTTGCAGATTTTTCATTGGAAAAATCGTATCTCAAATTCAATGTTGTCATTTTTCCTTTTTTCTTGAGAATACTCGCTTTTTAGCCCAAAATAAAAAAAAACACAATCTTCCCATTTTCGGAGATTTCACATTTTTGCGAATATCTTTAGAACTAATGTTCATAGCACAATCGGGTTTCTTGCAAATGAAAACTGACATCATTTCCTATAAATTCCATATTTTCAAATTAATCTTCGACGAAAATTGAGAGAGATGCAATTAATTTCGTGCAAACTCTGTAAATTTTCGTCGAAAATCAATGAAAAAAAAAATTTCTGCAATTATGAAAACCAAAAAGATCCATAAAAACCTGAAAATTTCTCAAAAAAAAATCTCAATTTCCATTCAAAAAATAAATCCCACAAAAGCAGTTCAAAATATCTCTGTTCCACTCAATTTCCATCATAAATTTCCCCATTTCTCCGATAAAGTCATTAAAAAATTCTATCCCCCTGAGCTCCCTCAAGAGATTTCTTTCACCTCATTTCCCCCTAATCGATCTCTCTTCGATTCTTCCTCACAATCGATTATCAATTAATTCACAAACATTACCCATCCTTACATGAAAACCGATACCGATAAACTCCTCAATCTCTCTCCGTAAATTTCCCCTGAATTTATCTGAGTGCGAGCATATTTCAATTTAATACCGCACAATGGAGTGTATCACGACCCCAAAAACCATCGAAACTATGTAACCATGAAGGCAAATTATATCTATTATTGTGTGACATGGCTTTTACCAGCAATGACTACGATTAAATCAGTCTGAACTACAGCGAGTACCTATATATATAAAGACCGAAGGGATAGTAGATGAGTAAAACACCCGTCAGACATTGCAATAAGTCCCTTGGAAATCCCTGAGTCGTGTATAATAACTCCGTTCTTGGCTCTTGGGTTTCACTGAGAACACTGAGAGTTAAGGGAAGGTAGACAACGACAACGGGAGGTTTTGAGGCATTTCTCGGGGCTTGGAAACACTGTTGAGAAGATGTATAGTTGAATTGAAGTGAGACAAAATTACTCGGGCTATAAAGGTGTTTATAACGAGGGAAGAGGGAGACAGGGAGAGACATATCTTTGAGGAAACTAGTGCGGTTTTCCCGCCAAGTTCATTCAGCATCGCGGCACGCTGGATGTAAGCCAAAATCTAGTGAATACGCCCAGCGGCTTCTTGCCTTCTACTCCGCTATGATAAAAGTGAAATTAGAGTGTCTCTGGATCTATGAAGTCTCTTGCGTTGATCCCACTGTTTTTCACTCATCCCTTCGTTTTAGCGTCCATTGTTATTAATTTGCAATTCCGAGGACATCATTACCACGGAGCAATCGAAAAAACAATTGGATTGCCAGAAAAAATTTGAATGGACTCGTAGAAACACTTTTTTATTTTCTGCTTCACAAACTCACTTGAACCCGTAAATTCATTTCTTTCATACACAAACACACACACATGCCCCTTACTATGCGTAGCATGTGGATACCATACTATTGGCAATTTGCCAGTCGATGCTCTTCGCCCGAAGCTCTACTCAATGAAAATCTTTTTCTGGGTTTAGGTTAGTACCCAATCCACAAAACACACACATACAGACATATACTACTTAAACTTCACCCAACACATTCATTTCCGTTTGCGTTGAAGCTACCTTTCCTTCTCGAGGATGTGTGTACGTAACTTGGCTAGCAGCCAGATCCTTCAAGAAGATGTTCCTGGCCCTCCCTCTTTTCTGCCGCTACTATCAAACACTATCCACGAGAAGCGTCTGGGAAAAGTACCCAAAATACCAAAAACGATTGGCACAAACCCGGGAGGACAGATGTACAAGTAGCTTAGTACAAGTAGTATAAGCCCGTATTTCGTCAGACATTATTCGGTCGAGTTGGTCTCCCGCTATACACTTCCATAGATTGTTCATTTGACTACGCCAACTGGTTTTATCCCTTTGACAGATGCCGAACCGACCAGAACATTTTCTCCCCTCCAAAGATTCTGTCTCAAGCACGAAATGCCATACACTGAGAGAAAAAAAAATTTTTGTGAAGAATGTTTTTACTTAGAAATTATTGATGAAAATATTTCTTGAATTGAGATTAATTCAACTCAGATCCTATGCATTGCTTTGATAATGAAATCAAATTTTTATGCAAATTTCAATTCAGAAGAGAACGTTTCAATTCACTATTAGATAAAGAATATTAAATCTGAGATGAAGCAATTTCAATTCCAGGAATTTCTTCATCAAAAATTTAGAAAAAAAAATATTCTTGATAAAAATTTGTTTTTCTCCCCGTGTTAATAATTCTCTTGGCCAAAATAGTGATGGAGTAGAATCAAACAAATAAAATAAAGCATCAATGTAGTCCACGTTGAAGCGTAACAAGTAGGTAACCCTCGAGAGTACCTCGTCTGGTATTTTTTACTCCCTTCGCTTCCTTCTTTTTTTTCTCCCCAATTTTTTTCATTTTTATTCAAGCGCAGAGCGCACCGCCACAGCAAGCATTAAGCATTCCCGTTGGGTCTCGGATACCGCGCGTACATTTCGGTCGATGCTGGCGAGTGGATAGAGAGCAACCATAATCCCCATCTCTCTCACACAATGAGAATACCTCTTTCTCTCTCGCTTGCGCTCCCACGTAACGATAACCTATTCCCCCCACTACTTCGCAACCTACGCGGATGCCGGGTGGGAGAAATGTCCGAAGAGTGGGGGTGCCTGAGAATCATGCGCATTTCGACATTACTGTATTAACTGTATGCTACACGCGCCCACTTACTACATCTATTCCCCCACCACATAGCCAAAGCCTTTTCCCCCTCCCCGTTCTTGTCACAACAATTCTCCTACTCCCACTATTTTGGATAAGATAGTTCGGTGGTAGAGAGGGAATTTTATCCACCCCTCCATGTCTCGGCTGAAACGGCGAAACTGCCCGGGCAGCCAACGTCTCCCCCATTCCGTTCTCGGCGCCCACAGCGTGCTTTTAAAACACTATTTACTAAAATATAAACCCGTACGTGAACGTAACGAGACGCCACCTGTATCACTCGCAACTTTGAACAAATAAATATAACAAAGTAAAGAGATAAAAAATAATTACGTATTAAATAAAAGTAAAAGAAACGCTTTAACAAAATACAATAAATAATTAATTCAGTTTAATTAATTTCAATTAATAAATTATTTTTTGAAAACTTGGAAAAAACAAATTATATCGAAGATTTAAAATTAAAGAGAGAAAAACAAATTTATCCTTCATATACAAATTATATATTTATAT
>JABSMS010013188.1:0-12890 GCA_018902275.1 Aleiodes sp. PSUC_FEM 10030003
TTAATAATAAATTTATTTTTTACAGAAAATTATTAAACGCGAATTAAATGTTCCGAAGTGAGTTATCTTCGTCTTGCTCTTTCTTTTTTACTATCAGGTCTTAAAATTTCATTATCGAGCTTATCTGTGCTTTCTGTCCGGAATAGTTCAGCAATTTTAACTTTCTTATTATTATTGCCTCTACCTAAGATGAATTGTTTTTTTTGGGGTTGTTTCTCAACAAAAATATCCAGCAGTCCTACTGTATTTGTACCCAATCCTTCTTCCATTAACATGGCAGCATTTCTTACGGCATTTATGAATCTCATGACTTCTGCAGAACTCACATTCTTGCTGACATTGAGGCCCTTCTCCAGAGGATTACTTATGAATAACGGGGAGGAATCCGGTTTGTATATACTTTTCGCGTCGCGAAGACATATTCCCTTTGTGGCAAAATCAAAATTTGCGTAAAAATTATAAAAATTGAATAACAAAACTTCAAGTGTCTCCTCTGAGGGACTCGAGGAATTTGGCAGAATTCTTGGGTCTCTCAAAAAGGTACAATCTATACATGACTCTGTTATACGTATGTCTGAAGGCCCTGAAAGTAAGTTTTTTATTATTTTAATGTAATGTTGCTGATAAAAATGAATAATTCAACTTACTGGCCAGTTTCTTCAAAGTATTAATCGAGGGGAGAATTTTGTTTTGTTGCAGGAAATAAATAATTAGAAGTGTTAGGGAAAAATTGGTAATCCAACTACCCGGATTCGAATTTGTAAGTCCAACCGCAGCTGCCCAGTGCCTTATAGAAAAGACTAAGGGTTTAACGCGGTCATCACATTCTCCAAAAATATACAATAGTTCTGACATATGTACAGCCGACCTGAATAAATTATTTCCTCATTACTGAAATCATTATAATTATGAGCGTTTTACATAACGAGTAACTTACATATTTGACATACTGAGATCACATTCGAGACCAGTAAAAGTATGATCATACTTGATTATCGGTACTCTGGCCCCAAGAATCCTTCTTATATTTCTGATACCTGGTAGGAATGTCTGCATTATATCTGAAATGATTTCCATAGATTTTCTAATTTGCGCTCGTTCATCAGGGAGAGATGATTTTGTTTGAAAGATTAATCTGCTAGAAATGTTCTCCTTCTTTTCACCATCCAATGACATAAATAAATCCAAATCACAGCCGCGTTTACCAAAGCTATTCACTGAAGATCCAAATGGTAATACAAGTATGTCTGAGAATAAACTCACAAGACTATTCTCCAATTGCAGTGCCGTTAGAAATCTCAAGCGTGTGGATACGTCATCTAATTTCCACATGCTGTGCAAGAGTTCTATTTGCTTAGACATCTACATAGTATTAGAACTCGTTGATAATTCTCGTAATTCAAAGTGTTCATTTCATTTATAACTTACCGAATTTGTAGATGAAAATTCTTTCACTATTCTTTCATCACTAGGTTTATCCCCAGTCGCTATTGACATTGGTGGTATATGTTCTAAACCTTTCTTATGTCTTCGCGGGACGTTTCTAAACCAAAGCATGTGAGAATGAGTAGGGATGACATCTTGATTTTTTATATGGGTCGCAGCAGCCATTGCCGCTCTATGACTTTCAGGATTTCCGAATTCTACTAAAAAAAAGTGCTGAAAAATATTTGAAATCAATGTTTCATAGTTTATTATTTTTCTCATTCATTTTGAGGGGGCACTCACTGTGCTTTTGGCCACCACATAATGATGCATACTCTTGATTGGCCCAAACTCAGAGCAATATGAATATAAGTCCTTGTAAGATTCTGGTGATTGGACTTGCATTATTATCGTCCTCTTGGACTCTCTCCTACGATCCCATAAGTATTTGTCAAAAATTCCAACTGATGTTTGGGCATTGTCATTATCATGAGCATCATTCATGTTTGTACCTTTAAAATTTTCAAATATGTTGGTTTGCATGTAAAAATCATTTTTCAGACGACTCTCTCGAGTGTTTCTTAAGTGGTTAAAAATTTATCAAGAACACAATGAACGTTTTAATCGAAGAATACCTTGGTTGCTAGCTTTTGATACTTTTGAGGTTAGAGTTCTAGTGTTTGCATGAATACTGCCACTATTTATGTAATTACATTTTCCTAAAAAACATAAATCTCTGAAGATAAATTTAAGATTTTTTATCGGACACTGATTTAATGTCAACTTATTATGATAATTCACAACAAATGAGGATTTCTTCGCCGATACCCGGGTAAGCAATGCCATTGTTGTAGAATTAAGTGACCGAGGGGAACCCACGTGCGCCGCGACAAACGAATCCTGTTTCCGAACATTGACGGAAATCCTCGAGTTTTTTAATTACAAGAAGGAGCGGAAATCAATTCTTTCTACCTCTCAAAATTCAATAGATTGTCATATTCTATACGAAATATGCTTCGGATGTAATTTTTATTTCAATAGGAGAGACAATTTTGGAAAAAAGAGACAATAAGACTCATTTCTCTCTGTTTGATGTGGAATTATTGTCATTTGCTACCTAAAAAGAAGTTAATGACACGATAGTCGCGATCTGTGTACGGAGACTATATTCCATTATTACGTGGCAACCTTTGTATACTTGTAGCGGTCATTGTCAAGGTTTTCTATTAGCTGCTAACACTTGCATAATTCGATCCATCATTAATACCATTATTGATAGTCATTATTATCATCAGATTCCGTTAATCATCAAAAACGTGCCGAAATATATTATTAAGCAATATGGGGAGCGGGGGAAAATCTTAATCAGTTCGTGCCTAACAGTAATGAATATTGAATTCATTTTATTTAAAATTATGCCAATTCACTAATGTGATGATGAAACAATATCAATTAACTTCCAATTAAACCCAGCGGAATATCTCAGAACTTAGTTGAGACGAAGTCATTTTTTTTAATGAACTCGTTTTTGAAACTCATTGAAGATGCAATGAACGTCAATGCAAATATTATACAATAGCAAATGGTAGGATACCTATGCTGTGTTATTTAGTAATCAATCATTCAGTGATTCATATGCACAGAGGTGGCACAAAACAGCACCTATTTAATGCATTATAATTAGGGGTGTGCGAATAGTGTTTGGATTGAATTGAATTATTCGTATTCAATTCACCATGAATTATTCAAAGTTTTGAATATTCGCACACCCCTAATTATAATGATTGAGTATATCGAGATGAATTGGTGTAAAAGTTTTGCTAATGTCAAAAAGTATGACATATAAAGAATATTCGAAACTTATGAATATCATTTCCAAGAAATATAACTCTCTTTATCGAATAGCGTGTTTGGCTCTGAAAATTCTTCGGAGAATAATGCATAAAATCTTGACGAGTTCTCTAGCGGAGAATGTAAAAAAAACGATTTCGTTATTGACAAAGACGAATAAAGTGCAGCAAACGTCCTTCCCCCTGACTCCATGGCTGAGGTAACAGAAAACGTGCAATTATGATGCAACCATTATCGTCCGACGACTCTTATCAGTTTAAGCGACTGGTAAGGCAATTAATGCCGTACCAATCGGAAACTTCGATTGCAATACCCCTCTACTATTCATTTATACCACCCCACAATGCATCTTAATGATCGGAAAAATATATCTATATTTAGATTGAATGGAAAAAATGATTTTTTGATTGTCTCTCGTTACTAAACTCCTTGAGGAAAAATTTTGTGATTCGTCTATCACTCCGCGTGCCGACAGAAGCTACGAGAATACACAAACAGACAATCAAATGATTACATGATCAAATTTGTTTTTCTCTTTTCATTAATTTTCTTTCGGATTTTTCATGATTTCCGTCAAAAATTTAAATCTTTCAAATGTGACAGAGGGAATCAATTATTGATCTAACAATTATTGATCTGAGTAATCCTTAACACCACATTTTACCTGAATAATCGCACAAATATAGTTGTTTTTTTTTTTATGAAAAAAAAAATCGATTCATGAAATTGAGACCAAGTTCAACATTTAATATTCAAAATTGAAATTCGAAGGATATGTGAAAGGATTGTGATTTTGACATTCCGGAAATAGAAAAAAAAATATCTTCCGTTCCGCTAATCTGTTTCAGGAATCCTTGGTGTGCAAATAGCATTTATTGAAGAGGGATTTAGTCATTGGGGAATAAAAATGAAAGGATTTAGCTCATTATGATGGTGAAAAAAAAAAGAGAGCAGCCACCGATCAACACGTCGTTAGAATTTAATACCCTGGGGCGACAGATAGCTGTTCCGTCTTAGTGGCATTTCAATATTATAAGTAACAATAACAACTGAGAAAGAGATCCTGGCTTTTCCATAAAATACATACGATCCTTCAAGATGAAAGATCCGGTAAATACTCATACTTGCGACATAATGAAAATAACAATTAACATTTTTTACTGTTTCAATGTCAAATCTTTACTGAAGAAGCCAACAATCCCATCATAATTATTTTATACGTTTCCAATAATTACATTGTCGTTGATAATTGGCATTTTTTCAAAAACTCGTTTGCTCAATTTTGAATATTCATGTTCAAGAGTATATTGAACATGAATATTGAAAAATCAGGAAGGAATGATGAATTTTCTTGTGTTAATTGATAATGCAATCAAAAGAACATTTTGATCAATTTGAAGAATTGAATGCATTATTATAACGTAATAACGAAGGAATATGAAACTGCTGAAAGAAAAACGGTTAGCGTTTGGTTACTCCCCTGTTCGGCTAAATAGTCCTCAGTCTGTATATAAGTACGCAGACATCCAGTGATTGTTCTCAGTCAGAGTCGTAAAATCTTACGTTTTACTTCTATCACAGTTTGCTTAAAAAACTTTTAATTTTTCTTTTATAATTAAAAAATGAATACAAATCCAAAAGTTTCGTTCCAGTGAAATATAACGGATAATAATTCATATTATTAAGATAAAAATATTGTTTAATCCTCCTAGTGTTTATTCATAATTTTTTATTAATTTATTCATTCACAGGTAAGTGGATTTATCAGTTTACTATGGAAATTTAAACTCGAGTAATTCAAAGCGGATATAGAACTCAACCTCGATTAAACGATCGTATTGAAATTTAAAAAAGAAGTATCGTAGCTTCTGAAGTTTCAGTGAATATTTTTTTACATATTATGTATTAGTGTTCGCTATGATAAATATTCTCAGGATGAAAATATTTTCCAAACTTGCACAAGCCAATGTTCACTCGTTATTACGATTTTTCTCAATCATTTAATATTTTCTGTCGATATGATGTGACACGAGATAGTACTTGTTATAAATTGAAAGATAGCGCCTTTAAACATTTTGAGACCCTTATGAAATTGGTGTTATTTTTCAATTTAAACATTTCATCACATGATTCAAATTTAATTTCACTTTAGAATCTTAAGTATTATCTAGTTAACACTTCTATGACAATGAGAGTAAAAGAACTTGTATTCCCTTTCTCTATTCCTTTCAGATTCCAATATTAGATGATAGAAAATAACACCAATAATAAAAATAATAAAAATAATGTTGAATTATTGTAAATTCTGTTGGAAAAGCTTTCAATCAGCGGATGCCAAAGGTGTAAGTTTATTTTTTTACTGAAAAAACATTCGAAAATTATTATGAAAATACTAAGAAATTAGTTATGACAGTTTTTTGTTAATTATCATTAGATAGTGGCAGGCTTAGCAGCACATTCAGGTCAAATATCGGTTGGTTTATCCCAAGGTTTCAGTGCAATCCTCATTCCGAAGTTACTTGAAACGAATTTTGCAAGTATAATTGAGGCTTCCTGGATAGCATCGCTGGGTGTTGTATCAAATCCACTGGGCGCACTAATTGCTGGCTCGACGGCTGAGTGTTTTGGTAGAAGAGCAGCAATTGCTTTAGCGACATTGCCCCATGCCGCAGGATGGTTGTTCATAGCATTATCAACAAATATATCGATGCTTTATGTTGGGAGATTCATCAGTGGAATTGGAGCTGGCATGGCCAATGCTCTTTATTTATACGTAACAGAAGTAATGATAATTATATCGCTTCGCTCCTTTAATTACAATTTTTTTGTTATTTAGTAATAATAATTTGATATTTGTTAAGGTTGCAGCACCGCACCAGCGAGCCTGGCTTGCATCATCCGGACCAATTCTAGTATCATTAGGTGTACTTTGTAGCTATGCTTTGGGAGCATTAACAACCTGGCAGAGTACAGCAGCGATCAGCATTGGCCCAGCAATATTATCTTTGGCTCTTACCCGATTAATACCAGAGAGTCCAGCTTGGCTGGCACGTCGAGGACGACTTGCTGAAGCTCAGGAATCTCTTGTTTGGCTTAGGGGGCCGGGAATCGCTTGTGAAAATGAATATAAGGAACTCTGTGGTGAAGCATCAGTGGAGCGATGGAAGAAAGCTGAGAAAATTAATTTATCCAAAGCTATTCTACGTCCTAATGTTTGGAAGCCTTTTTTAATTCTCTTTGCATTTTTTGGAATCCAACAACTCTCAGGAATTTACATTATCCTCTTCTACGCTGTTAATGTTTTAAAAGATATCGGGGCAAATATCGATGAATACGTAGCAAGCATAGCAATTGGATTGATTCGTCTTATGACAGCAATTGTGGGAGCTATTTGCGCTAGGCACTATGGACGTAGAACATTAGCCTGCATAAGTGCTGTAGGAATGGCTGTATCTGCAATTTCAGTAGCATTGTCAATGTCTTATGTAAAGAATACCTCACAAATTGTTCCAAAGTGGTTTCCAATCGTCTGCATTGGTACACACGTTGGTTTTTCCATGATAGGATATTTAAGTCTTCCGTGGGTTATGACATCAGAACTTTATCCCTCGAGATTCAGAGGAATAATGGGAGGGCTTACAACGGGAATTGCTCAAATTATGACATTTACCACTGTTAAAATTTATCCAGAGATTAATAATCTCATTGGATTACAATCAATTATGTTAATTTTTGGAATTGCCAGTATATTTGGTGTTATTTTTTCTCTGACTATACTTCCCGAAACAAATGGCCAGAGTTTGGAAGAAATTGAGAGGAAATTTTCGTCAATTGATGATTCTGCATGTCACGATAATAATAAAGTTTTTGCTGTTGAAAAATTTATGAAAATTCATGATGATAAAGCTTTTGGTTGTCATAATGTGGCATTCGAGCATGAACAAGAGGAAGCAGTAGGAGAAAAAGGGAAAAAAGTAGTCACGGAGAAAAACACGAATACTTCTGTTTGATTTCATAACTTCTAGTATTAAGATGAAAATAATCCCACCGCTCAGTATTACAATCTTATTAATTTATAAAACCATTTTTTTACGTCTTTTAACTGATAATAAAATTGTTTGTCATACGAAAGAAAACCAATTATTTAGATTTTCGCCTCCCAAAGAGACAAATCCTGGAAAATTTCAAAAATCAACATTTCAGTCGTCTGACTTAATATTCTTTTTCTCCTTACATATATCATTATTTTTTTTTTGTGACAGGCACGTAACAAAAAAACAAGCAGAAATGAGCGCCCTCGGTCAGGCAACAGTAACACTGCCACATATCAATGTGACACACAATATGGCGTTACAGGAGGATGAATTTATTGACAGTGTTAAAAGAAAATTGATTGATAATAATAACATAGAAAATACAAAATGGATACCATTGTCATTGACACTTGTCGAATATCCAAAAGGTTATTAATATATTACTTTTCTATGCTTGAAATGAGTTTTTTTTTCTGTTACTCGGTATATTTAGAAAAAAAACATGCTACGATAAGTGGATTGTTGTCAAGCTGGTACTGCTATATATATATGTAGAGAAATTCAAATTCATTTGTTTCTATATCGAGTATAAGTTGAATAGTTTGATTCTTTTATTACTTAACTGATATTTTTCTTCTTTTTTTTTGCCCTCACCTTAAAGGAGATTTGATAGGATTTGTTTTGGCACTTATAAGTCTGATGCCGTTTGCAATTGTTGCTGGATTTATAACACTCATTTTATTCAGAAGGGATTTACACACAGTAAGAAGACCTATTATTTTATTTACCACTTTTTATTTCATTATTTTTCATTGAAAAAGCATTCCTACCCACAATGTATTAAAAATAGTTTATATTTATTCTAGATTTTTTACTTCATTGGTATAATAATTAACGATATCTTTGGATTATTATTGAAATATACGATAAAAGAAGCAAGGCCTATGAGGCGGGATGTTGTTTATGTTGAATATGGTATGCCTTCTGCACATTCCCAATTCATGTGGTTTTTTACTGCATACACAGCCTGTTTCGTCTGCATAAGGTGGTAATACAAATATCATGAGATATACCAAAAATGAATGATATAATCACTGAAGAACAAATAATTATTCTACTGTAGGATGCATCGTAATAATAATAGTACTGTGTCGGAGAAACTTTGGAGATGGACGATAATTTGTGGCTGCATTGTAGCAGCGACTCTTGTAATTTATAGCAGAATATATCTTCATTATCACACTATTCCGCAAGTACTGTGGGGAATGATTATTGGAAGTATTATGGGAATCACGTGGTTCTCGATAGTGCATCTAGTCCTTACACCATATTTTCCAGTTATTGTTTCATGGTAAGTTTCATCATCATTTAATCTATGAAAAAATTTAATTTCTCATTCTGTATTTTCAGGAAAACTTCGGAATATCTACTCTTACGTGATACAACTCTAATTCCCAATGTCCTATGGTTTGAATATACTAATATTCGAACGGAAACACGTGCTAGATCTCGAAAACTTGTTTCGATGAAATCTCAATGACGTCTAATAATCTCAAAATGGTGCAAAGCTAAATGAGGAGTATTTTCCAACAAAACTTCATTTGAAATTAGGGAAAATCAGTGAAAATTTCATCAAGTTCTGATGAGTTATGTAAATAATCTTTCCTCCTTCCTTTTT
Source organism: Aleiodes sp. PSUC_FEM 10030003 (assembly GCA_018902275.1). Taxonomy (NCBI): domain Eukaryota; kingdom Metazoa; phylum Arthropoda; class Insecta; order Hymenoptera; family Braconidae; genus Aleiodes; species Aleiodes sp. PSUC_FEM 10030003. The sequence goes on from JABSMS010013188.1 coordinate 8,989, forward strand.
ATGTCTATCTACAAACTTGTTTTTAGAATAAAAGTGAAACGCACAAGTTTTTTACCATTATTATAAACTACTGGTCGATAGGTAATTCAAATAATACTTGTAATGATAATGATAATAATAATAGTATGGTGAGATGAATAAGTACACATGTCAACATGTTTAATTTATAGGGAAAAATATCAGACGTGCCCTTGAATTAAAAAATTTTAATAAATTTTCAGCGAGAATAGTAAATACTTTTTCGTTGAAATTTTTCATATTCCCGAGAATCAATTCATTACAGATACGCAGACGCAAAGATGTGGATATCATATGGTATTAGCTCCTTCTGGAGAAACCATAGTGATCGATTAGAAAAGTAGTTGTTGAAGTTTAGTGTGAGGGCTCGTTTGACGTTTCATCTCAAATTTGCATTACCCTTTCCTATTTCTCGTAATTGATCGAGTAATTGTTGCAAGCATCGTTGTGCAAGGAGGAACGTAAATTTTCCCTCTATCCCTATCTTAAGTTACTCCATTTTTTCAATTTATTAATTGAGGATTTCTAATAGAATTCCTTAAAATATTATTTTCAAATCATTACTTTTTTGGAATTATGGATTTTAATATGAAGAAATATGTAAAGGACGGAGTGAGGACTGCATTTAATCGTGTTGTTCAGGTAATTATAAAATGCAAAAAACAACAGATTTTCTTTTCACTTCATTTCCATATTCCTCCTTCACTTATCAATGAAAATAGTACCATACATGAGAACCTTTCGCTTATCAAGACAAATTAATATTTTCAAAAACAGTGAAAATAACATAATTTTGATATGAAAAAAGAGGGAGGGAGGAAAAAATACATAGTCAGCGCCAGCTGTTGGTTGACGCAACAATCTCAATGATCGATAGAAATTGAATCACAGTCGTAACCCATAAAATAACATTATAAAAACTTTCATTAGTCGGAATAAATCACAATTTTCCTTGAGAGAACAAAAAAGATAAATCTAAGATGGATTTTAATGTTAAAAAATTAGTTAAAGATGCAGGAGCAGCATTGAGTCGAGTAGTTCAGGTATTTGCGATACTCTGCTAACCTTCAGATAAACTAACAGTTATTTTACTCCGATTTCAACACTAATAATCCGTTAATTTTCATATTTATTCTCCCTATGACTCATCATATAACTCATTTCTGTGCCTAACATTTGTTTTAAATGATAACGAAAAAGTTTGTTGTGATCACTTCTGTCATTTTTTTTTTTTCACAATGAATATTACTATCAATTGGAATTTGTTTATTGTTCCTTCGCGTCACTATATATAATTATCACAAACACTGAATGCAAGCAACGGAGAGAGAGAAGAACTTGATAATCCAGATCGATAGTTTATTTTTCTTTGAATTTTCAGTTAACCGAAGAAACTTTGGGTACTTCGGAAAAAACAGAGCTTGATGCTCATTTTGAACACTTGGCCGAGAGGGCAAATACGACGAAAAATTGGACGGAAAAGATATTAAGAAATATGGAAGCAATGCTAACGCCCAATCCAGGTTTTATATTCTTCCTATAACTTGTATAGCGGAAGATGTGGTAAAATAAACTTAAATAGAATTTTTTAAATGTGTCCATTAAAAAGTAAATTTCATATGAAAACCATGTTAAAAAAATTGGTTTTTTTGACTTTTCGAAAAAATCATTTTTTTTTCACGAAAATCTGAAGAATTCAATTTTTGCCTTTAATTTCTCCGAAATTTCTGTTTTCTTCGAATAGCTCCAATTCCATCCATCGTAGTGAGTTGGGGTTGTGCTCAAATGCAAGGTGGCATCATTTTCCATAGATTTCACTAGTCACAAAATAATTTTTGACGATTTTTAGTCTAGTTATGGCACAAAAACTGATTTACAGAAAAGTATCTTTAACTTCCTTAAGAATTATCAAAATTTTATTAGTGATCAGTGAAATCTATGGGGAATGATGAATAGATAATAAATAGAACCGAATTTATCCACGAAAAACCAAAATCTAAGAAAAAAATGCGCTCAGCCTTCGATTTTGGAGCAAGTAATTTTTTTTTCTTCCACAAAATCCAATTTTTATGCAGGATTTTTATAGAAATTTTCCATAGCCAATGAGAAAATGAGAATATCTCCAGAATCAACCCTTCCAGCGTTAGTCAACAATTTTCTGAAATTACTATCAACTTTCCTAGGACTCAATTTTACACCCTGTGTTCATCTTGCCCCAAGAATAATTTCACCATTTTAATGAAATCATTGGAAGAATTCTATCTTCAAAAGTTCAATTTGAATGTCTATTTTACTGTATTTGCCTCTAGATTTAGTATAAACCGTTTGCTCATTATTCTGATTGCCTTAGGGAATAGAATCGAAGATTTCTTCTATGAAAAAATTGATAAGAAGAAGCCAAATAGACTGAGCAATCTGGAGTACGTGGGTATAGACATGATTGAAGCGGGGAATGAATTCGGCTCTGGAATTGCATATGGTGAATTAAATTCTCAAAATAAAATATCAATCTTTATCGATGGGAATTTTGATTTATTATTGAATTTAGGTGCTGCTCTAATAAAGGTTGGGCAGTGTCAACAAAAGCTCGGTCAGATTGAGCGAGATTTCATTGGAACGGCAGCTAACTGTTATATTCAACCTCTTCGAAAATTTCTAGATGGAGAAATGAAGACAATAAGTAAAGAAATGGCAATACTCGAGACAAAACGGTGCGTATATAATTGAACCAGTTGGGAATAAACGAAGAAATTAGCAAAACTATTTCTCATTTTCTGTTTATTATTGCAGTTTGGATTTGGATGCGTGCAAAAATCGCGTAAGAAAAGCAAGGAGTATGCTGGGTCAGCAGAGTGTAAGTTTTTTAAATTAATAATATAACTGCTTTCAATGTAATGCCTATGTCTCTTGTACATTGTCACCGCATAAAAAATAATTTTTCCCATTCATGGCTGCATCTTCGACACTAATAGGACTCTGGGGTATCACCTGAAGTGTTGCTAGATCAGGTATTTCATGAGAAAACGGAATGAAAACCATTCGTTCTATTGTCATAAAACTATTGCTTACAATTTTCTATTTTCATTTTATACTCTACATAAAATGGACTCGTGTTTGGTTTCGTTAGTCGGTTAACTCAACCCCATCTTCTCTCATTTCGTCACAGATAAACGTTTTATATATTTTTTTTATTGTACTTAGGCAGAGAGGGAGTTGAGAGTGGCTCAATCGGAGTTTGACAGACAATCAGAAATTACAAAGTTACTACTAGAAGGAGTCTCAAGCTCACAGGCCGGACATTTACGTTGTCTTCATGAATTCGTTGAAGCGCAAGCACGGCATTACGCCCAATGTCATGCTACGATGCAGGAATTACAACGTGAATTAGCTGGGTATGTGAAACGCAAATCTTTCAAGTCTATTTACAATAAAGTGAAGAGAAATTGTCTTTTCTCCATTTCAAAATGGAAGGAAAAAACATATATATCTTATATTCTGATAGTTCCTTCAATTATCCAGAAAATGAAAGATATTGATGGAAGTTTTTCTCTTCCCTTATAGGGAAAGATTGGGTAAAATGGACGATCGAATTCAACGGTTCGAGATAGAGATTTTTTTGATAATTCCATTGAAAAGCTGAGGAATTTCTAGTAAAACACATGTGTCGAAATTAATTTTTTTTATTTCTCTGAAAATTCGAGTTTTTCGTCAAGATTTGAGGGGTCCCCCTAAAAACTCAAAAACCAGCTGAAAGGTGAGCTCATTTCCCATCGATTTACGTAGTTCAAATTTTTTTTAATCGGCTTTTCAATTATTTATAGGCCAATTTCTGAAAATCAGTTTTTGGTCTATATCTACCTGAAAAATCGATAATTTCTTCTTTG
>JABSMS010013199.1:0-12884 GCA_018902275.1 Aleiodes sp. PSUC_FEM 10030003
TTCACTCTGGAAGATTCGATCAGCTCTGATGCGCACCAATGATTCCTCACTGTACAAAATCGTGACTAGGGATTTTATCCCACAGCCACGACCTATAACGTGATCTTATTTTTTTCATGTCGTCACTCTTCATGAATTTGGAATGAAGGGAAACATGAATTCTATTTTTTCCGGAATGCAGTGGGAAAGAAAATCGATGAAAGATTTGCGGATTTTTTTGACTAACTGCAACCGCCATCGATCTATAAGACAAGTTCCTTTCGGCCAAACCGGCATTTCCTTTTCCAGAATTGTGTCTTATGCGAGTAAGAGACTCTCTTTGATATTAGACGAAAGCATTATTCGTGTGGGCTGAGTTTATACCTCAAGAGGTTTCTAAATCCGATTATCCCTTTTGCAATTGATTCAATAGATTTTTTATCGTATTTCCTCTACACTTTGACGATAAAATCACGATATTTTTAGAATTTTTAAACTTCGAAAGAAACAGCCCGAGGTGAAGGAATAAGTTCGAGGACGTTTATACTCAGAGACAATATACAACATGAACCGTCATTGACTCTCTGATAATCAACTTTTTGTATGAATTGTTTTTCTTATTGACAGGTGCCTGGAGCAATGATAATGTGACATGCCAGAATGGATGGGATAAAAAAATAATTATTACATATGAACCACCACTTCGCTTATATTTACATCGCGTGACTCATTTAGCGAATGAACCGCTAAAAGCACATGGATAAATTCATAAAATGTGAGTAGAAAGCTATGTCAAAACGTTTGGTCCTTTTAATAATCAAGGATGATTAATGGTTGACTGATAATTGAGCTGATGTTTTTTTTTTCGTTCTCCATATGCATCAGCACCACTGACTATACAGAGAAATCGCTCATTACACGATTGATCATTGTTGCTCGCTCCGACAAAGTAACGAAAAACCAAAGTAAAACAAGGCAACAAAAATTGGGGAACCGAAAGACAAAAGCACGTGGGAGTAAACCATCTTGTTAGATAGAAATTTCTCGGATACTTTCTTGCTTACTCACGACGTATTTCTCTTTGTTTCATTTGCAGATGCATTGGAGTCCGGAATGCCTCACCTCTATCAAGGATAACAGCATCATTACAATCCAAATTTATGTGACTTTCAATTCATTCAATCCTAGCGAACAGAAAGATGAAAAATTGTCTTTTATAAAAATTTTATTCACTGGTTTCTGTATAAATCAGTAGGATCTCGGGACAATAGAACAAAGATTTACGTTCCAATTGCCCTGGCTATTAAAGCAAATGAAGAAAATAGAGAGAACTCCAAATAATTGTATCAGGACACTTGTTTACGGAAAACCTATCATGAAATACTGAACGTTAACGTCAATTGGGTAAAAGTTTCCGTATGCTCCTGTCTCATATAAATCAATCGTTTTACTGTCTATGCAAAGTCAATTGCTCTCAACAACATTCTCTCATTGGGCGGGAGAACAACAAACGTTATTTTCTTATTCGGCATAACAATGCATATTGAACCAGAAATAGTTACCCTATTTTATGCTCTCTTAGTTTCGTTCTATTTCTAACTATAATTTGGTAGTGCTTTAGTCATAATTCTTTTCCAAAAAAAATTCAATTATTTTAGAATGTTTAAAGTTAATTTACAACGTTTACTGGCAGAAAAATAAAATAAGCAGGGACTTAACTACATGTGGGTAGTTTGGAAACCCGCTTTCCAGTACGATCTTCAATATTCTGAGTTATTTGCTGATGAAAACTCGCAATCGACAAAAATGACGTTTACAAAGCTTCCATTCGGAAGCAAAAAATAGAGGAAAGCTATCTCAGGAGCCGTTCGACATTAACTGCGATTGGGTAAAAGTCAATAATGTAGCTACCTCATATATAAATCATTTGTTGAGAAAATACTCCTGCAATGAATCATTTGAATACCTTACAGCAAAACTTTTGGCGTAACCGAAATTAATGAATAGTATACTCAACGTTCAATAAACATAATTACTCTTAGGCGAAACTGAATGGTTCAACGGTAGTACACATGAGTGTCTACTGCATTTCAGCACATAACTATCGGTTAATATTCTCTCTGTTCACGAACAGGCCTCCGACACTCAACCAATTGGGTCAACTCGTTACACGGCCTGTTATGTCGATCAACATTAGGCCGCCACAATATTCTGTCACATGTGCTTTCGTGTAAAGTTTCAACTGTACCTGCAAGAGTTTACTTCTTTTTCGTTCTTCGAATTATTGTTCTCGTTTCTTTCTCTTTGGAGCGTTTTGTCTTCAAAGACAATGAAATTCAAACCACTTGATTCATTACTTGGACATAAATCTTACGCTTTACGAGTTTTCACAGAGAAAGACAAAAAAAGTGAAGATTTTTCGAAACCATTTATCGTAATTATAGGTGTGACACATACGAGGTGAGTTTTTATTCAATTTGAAGTCTCGCAAGAACATGTACCTCCATTTTTCGAATTGAGAGGAAATTGTTTCTTTGCAAAAAAAAGGTTCGAGTGAGAAAAAAATAACCTGCCATGGTCCCGAGAGTTTACTCCCAGCTGTGCTGCTACATTGATCGTATTTATTTTTCATACGAAATAATGGACATTATATTGTCGCCCTAGAATCAAAAGGGCGTAAGTGCCATTTTTTCTTGCTGAATAATAAAAGCGCGTAAGTTAGTATTATTATGAAAAAATTAATGTAGATTCAATTTATGCAGATTTCGAAAAAATGGCACTTACGCCCTTTTGACTCTAGGACGACGATATAGTGGTAAGCGTGTGGGGCCTTAGAATGTCTTCTGTTTTTCAGCTGTTGAGACATAATTTATGCTGATACCCATTCTCGTGAAACTTGGGATGCCGTCATTGACTATCAATACCGTTATAATTTTCCCCTCACACTTCTGTAACTATATTATACACGTGACTATGAGTACTGGTTATAGACAGTAGTCACGTGTAATGGAAAGAGTCAGTGTACCTTCGCACGTGAACATTGTATGGATAGAAAATAAGCAGCATGTACAATGAGTAAAGTCATAAACGCCTGGGGATATTATTATAAGCGTGAAGGAGATAGGAATACGAGCGGTAATCCTTGAGGAAGGGTGAGAGGACATTATTAGGTTTGGGCCCCCGTGTATGAAAAAACTTTATAATAAATAATTCTTCCTGTACAAGAGTGGAACCATTCTTGTAAGAAAGGTTCCAATCCTTTATAGAAAAACTGATTCCATATAAAACATTTCCAGACGTGCATACGGCAATTGTAGATAAATTCCAATCTATTGAGACAGAGGTGGGTGGTATTTTATCAGTATCATACAGGGTTAAAGGTTTCTGGCATTTATGTGGCTTCGGGATTGATGGTTCTTTCAAGGAGTGTAACGCACACTTGAGAAAAATGTTCATAAATTAAGTACTGTTTTTTTTCAAGGATTCTTTTCTTCTCGTCACCATTGTAGCACTGTACAGCTAGGTAAACGGTAGGTGATACTATAATGACGCAAACTAAAATGCAAAAAATTCCCATATAGGAGTGTGGTGGACAACAGGACATCTCTGAAAAAGACGTTTCTGGAGGTGGCTCATCATATATGATGGATTCCTACGAAAATGAAATTCCGGAAAAGTGCGAAAAATTGAGAAATATAAATTATAATTTTTCAATTTAATTTACATTTCGTAAATTGTGAATTTACAATTTATTTCATGAATTGTAAAATTCAAAGAAAATTCAGTGGTAAAGGTAATTACAGAAATTCACGAATAGAAATTAATTCAGTGGTAAACTTACAAAATAACCTCAAAAATAACGTTCCCTGTTGTAGAATTGTTCTTTTTCTCGGCATTTCTTACGTACTGTGAAAGTTAACTGTACAATTAGGATCAAAAATATCTAGCGAAAGAAAAACTTAGAACGAAGGAGGAGACATTGGAAGAGAGAACGAATTGCCTGGGGCGGGTTAATCATGGGCGGACACATGTACAGTAATTGGCGTCGAAGAATGCGCTTGACTCTTGGTTCAGTAAAAATGCATTAGGAAAGGAAGGTGGAGACACCCTAAAAGGCACATATAAATCAGTGTATGAGAGGAGATAATGTTAATTACTTCGGGTATAGTAGAAGTAGTCCTCAGGGGGTCTAGCTGTGCACCATTAACATAGTATTCACTTCTACCGGCTGTCAGTGAAATGACATTGATTTCAATTAAAAAGTTATTCTAATTGTTAACCGAATACTGGTTTCTTTCGGTAATTGTGGATAAGGAAATTCTAGATGAGTTTTCTTGTTTTTCTCTGATAGATTAGTTTGTAGATTCGACCTTCACGTTCTGAAGCAAATTACTGACTGGGTGTTAACTGCTCAATCAGACACAACATGGGACTCGAGAATTGAAAAATCCAGTAATTGGTAAGAGGGGTAATATACTTAAAGATTCCGGACTAGTGTAAACCATTTGAGATACGGAAGGCATTTATGGGAACGATATTGTATCCCAATTTCATTTAGAAGCTTTCATACCCGTCGAGTATTTGCATTAACTTTTTGAGTACTCATTTCATCACAGCCTTTTTTTAGGGGAATAATAAATCAGTAAAAGGTGTCGTTATCGGCACTTCTCTACTTTCTTTAAATTTCAAAATTTTTGTGAAACTCGAGTCCCAATAAAAGTGCACTTACTTGAACCGTATCACTACTTCTCTACCTAATTATTTCACGCGGCCATATCTTGATTTGATTTCTTTTTTCTGCAATATATCATTAGATACTTTTCCCGTATATAGTCAGTGAATTTTATTTCATCGACCGTGTTGATTTTTTCATTATATTTTCGTGACACCACTTTTTGTATTTATGGCTACGTCGGTCAGAGAAAACGATTCTAAACAATCTCAACTAGTGCAATGACGAGGAAACTCGTATCCTGAGTTCTCAACTCCTCTCCATCCCTAGTTTTTTTAAGAAAATTTCAGATCGAGGTGACAACTCAAATGATCTAATTAAATAAAATGTTAATTACACAAATTCTGAAAAAATGTGACGGCACTCGGTATCGATCTCAGGTGAGTATCGAAGGTCATATCATTCCACTTTCATATAATAATAGTAATATGTGCGGAATCTCCGCCTTCCTTCCTAAGGCTAACTTTTTTACTCGTAAATAAATTGCAAACTTGAAATTGACAACAAATAAACTAAATTAAAAAATTACAATTTATATTTTTCAATTCTTCGCACTTTTTTGAAATTTTTTTGAACAAGCTTCATCAGCATTAGCATTACCCAGGTCACGCGGCGAGGACGCTGCTAGTGCGTCACCCACAACACCCTTTTTGGTACGTATCATCCTCATCCAAGGTGAGCCACATCCAGAAACATCTTTTTCAAGAATGTTCCAGGGTCCACCTCAATCTTATAGATAAAATTTTGAAATTAGAGTGTGCGTCAGTAGGGTAATACATGCCGCTCAGTAATCGTGATGCACTATAACGAGGAAAGAGGAAATTACGGTTCGGGCGAAATTGTTAATGGAACAGAACCGTAAAATTCCAAAGCAGCGAGCCATGAAAACTACTATCATGCTCATAATTTTTTGGATCCATCGGATAAATCTTCTTCACCGATGGATACTCTTTGAAAATGGCCTGTAATTTTTTTGCCGCAAGGAAATTTTCAAGGTGAAGATTTTTTCAACAATCAATATAATTTAAATTAATGGTTAAGATCAATAACTAAGTGAATTATATCTAATTAACTTCATCCACTCAAAATGAAGTAGAATGCAATTCAACGTCAATGCAATACACGTCAACGTAGCTTCGATGTATTGAAAGGAGTTTTTTTACGTTAAAAGTGTCTTGAAAATTTTTGGTTCACCATCAAAATGTCCCGTCGTTACTGGAAAGGTTCGGTAATTTTTGATGATTTTTTTTTCACTGTAGGGCGGCTCCATTAGTAGAGCAAAGGATTCGTAATCCTGAGGTTCTGGGTTCAAATCCTAATCTTAACCAATTGACACAGGTACGTTTATAAAAATAATGTACATGTGCTTTGTTGACAAACACAGAAACGTAAAGACAACGACATAAAGTAAATATTTTAACAAAATACAATGCGAAAAAAAACCTGGAGGAGGTAATTGACAGGACGACTCTTAGCAAGAAAGAGAGACTAGTGGGAAAGTCGCGTGGATCGAACTGGCGAGTTCTACTCGCCACTGTTATTTCAAGCCACACGTGACTCATACACTACAATCTCGCTAGACTTTTACCCGATTCACCGTTCGGAGGCTTTCAGACTGCACCAGCGATCTGGTGTATACATACGACAGTGAATAGAATAGTATTGGAAGGACTGTGTTAGCACGTGCAATATTCTCGGCGAGATCACGTGTAGCACGTGAGTTTTACTCAGGACTCCCTCCTAGTTCACGTGAATTATTATTATTACACGATCCATTCGATTTCGACATTACTCGTTCTTTTTTTGTTGTCCCATTTGTATATGCATTTCCAAGGCAAAACACATATTCGTTGAGCATAATGTAGGCCAAATAACTAACGTGATATTCTGAATTCCTATTCAGAATTTTGAAAAAATTGTGGGGGAAATTGTTTTATCTTATTAGTTAATCCAGTTTCCATGTGATTATAGAAGTTAACACTGATCCTGACTGAATAAGATAATGATAATCAAGTTTAAGATCATATGTGGGTGGATCAGGCGCGCTAGATGTGAAAATTTTCAATCTGTGTAGTAACTAAATAATTATTGAATGCGGAAACTATTTCCGTAATTTTAAATTTGTTTCATTACTATTCAATAACTATGATTATAGTTCGTTGTAAAGTACTCTTATTTGAGGGTCAATAAAGTATTTTTAAATTATAAGGCAGTTATTATATTACATATGATTTTTGATAATTACATCTCTAACACGGGGCAATGAACGTAAATTGAAAGATGAAAAAAAAATTATTTGCAAAAGAATAAATCGCTTTGTATTAAATATTCTAGTATTTAATAATTTCTTATTACATCCCGAATTTAATGTAGCGAAAAGTGGAAACCTGTCAATCATTTTTCCGCATCAAAAGTATTTTGAAAAACTTTAATGTTTAGGGGAAGTTCTAAAAATTACATTTTCTTTTGGAACATCCATATGACGTATTTATTTATTTTTTCGTTTTAAGGGCGTAAGTGCCATTTTTTCTTGCTGAATAATAAAAGGGCGTAAGTTAGTATCACGCCCCTTTGACACTAGGGCGACGATATAATCGATAATCGATGAATCTATATGAATGTTATAATCAGAAATTAAAGGGAAAAGAATAAGAATCGTTTAATTACTTAAATAACTTGCAATAAAAGGAATCGTCCATCTTTTGGTTGGTGTCTATCTATTGGTCGTGTTACAGTATTCCTGACCCCACTCATGACCATGACAGTTGAAATGACTCAAAATGAACCGAAATTAAAGTTATGGAAGGAATGTACATGATTTCAGGGAACGAGAATTCTTCTCGTGGTTCGTCTGATAGTTTCATTGAGTATGGCATCGGTGTATCGCTGGGTTTGTATTTTGCCCTCAGGCAATTCTTCGTAAGTGAAAAAAAGATAGGTGTGTGTGGGGGGGGGGTCAGGTAGATAAATCGACAATGATTTATGATGAGATAATATATTCTATCTACACAGTAGGCTCTCAACCTTCGGTACTATATAGAAAACGGTACCAATTAGGGCCACTGTTTCATGGATACCGATATCTCATTATGAAAACTGATGGCGTGTGCGAGTAGTCAACACAATCGGTGTTTGGTAGTTTTTTTTTCCTTTCAACTGAGCATGGAAGAATTGCAGTTGGGGTAATTTAGTTTTTGTGATTTATTATTTTTTCAACACTTCCATATTCAGTGAATTGTATTAATGAATATGACGGTGCGTGCCGAATTAATTATTTTAACGAAGAATAATAAGTTCATTTCATAGAAAATTAATTCAAAGCATTGAAAAAAACAATTGGAGTTGAACAAAATTTCATATGATATTTAATAAGAATGGAAACGACTTTTAATTCAACAGAATAGTTTTTTGCAATAGTCAAATCATTCTTTGAATTATAGGAAATAAAAATTACATTGATTCACTTTCAGGTGACCTAGAAACTTCACTATCTCTTATACAAAGACGTAGCTTAAATTTGGAATATTATTTTATGGTACTTACGAGACCATAGATTTCGCAGGCGAGTACGTTACCACGAGGCTACTGCCTGCTTGCGATTTTGATGGGAATTTTTCGAGTGAAGCTCTGCTTGTCATTTTAAACCACAAAAATACTATCAACGAACCTATCTTTATGTCAATTATAATCGATTGTCTTGGTTAAAAAAAGTTGCGGATTGTTATTAAATACAAAAAGAAAGCTAATAACAGTCACCAATGGAAGAATAGTGATTAACTGAAAGATACGTGACAAAGAAATCAAGACGTAATGCAAAATCGCGAATTACCGGAAATTATATTTCCACTTGCGTGTCAAAAGTTCACGTATTATTACCGCCAGAACCCAAGGAATTCACTGAAGAATCCCCTTTGATTTTTTAAGAAATATTCATGACCGAAAACCATACACTTTCACTCGCTCCATGCAATGCTAAGTGTCGAGAAAATTTGATGATAATTGTAAATTTATCTGTTGCGAGTTTTAGATACTGTCAAACATAATTTACTACGGCCTCAACTCGTCAGCTGATCACTGGCAATACGCGATACTCAGAGTTAAGCCTGTGTCAGTGGTGTCACTCTCACCGGTCTCACCGCGAATTGCTGAAGATTTCTAATCTTCAATAACAGTCATTTATACTGAGTGGAATAAATCCAATGCTTCCTTTTGCTTAAAATACCCATCACTGTGATAAATGGATGAAGATTTAGAAAAATTAACACCAACCTGGCATAAGTCGCTCCTGCGGATATCCCAAGACGATATTACTGACAGCAAATACTGTCAACATCAAGACCAGGTAACTCTTCATGGTACTTGCACTCCTGTTTTCTAATTTATGTCGGACTGATGGTAATCACGCTTTCACGCACGCCAAATGAAACTTCTTTACACAGAGCAATGGAGGGAATGGGGGTATTGTTTTTAAGCTAACTATGATTAACACTGGAGCAAATTTCGGGGATTTTTGGTGTGAGTGAGAAAAGATAGTTCAATCGGGAGTGTAGTCCACCGTATAATTACTCTTTGCAGAGCTCTTTACGCTGACGTATTCCGCGGTAGTCTGGAGGGCTGCCAGGCGCTTTCACCGGTTTTATACTCCCAGTAGGAAAGCACCTCTTCACCATACAATCGTGGATGGTGGGGACTGGCTGTATCGCTATTCGTACTCCTCTCTTACTTTTATCTCAAATGCATATATTCAAGTTGATGAATCATTCGCTTCGTTCAATTATAGTTCGTCTTACTTGAATCTTCGATAATAAAATATGTAGATTGAATAGATAATAATTTGGAAATTATTCGTTAAGCATAATTAAATATTTTATTTTATCTGAGAGTAAGTGAAAAATAGCATTGGACCACTGTTGAGAAATTACAAGTGAATTCATTGAATTTACAATCTTAATTAATCGAAACCTTTGATTGGCGGAAAAAAATCGGTATCAGTTAAGGAAACTCGGACTTAGTGCAGTCAATTATAAAGTACTAAATTTCGGCCAATGAATCCACGGAAGGATAAATATTAAATATTGACATTCGAATTGACAAAAAGGCGTAAGTGCCATTTTTTAAAAAAACTATAAAAATTGAATCTACATTCATTTTTTCATAACGATACTAACTTACGCCCTTGTATTATTTAGCAAGAATAAATGAAACTTACGCCCCTTTGATTCTACGGCGACGATATTATAGCTAGCATGGGTCCCTAAAATCCAAATGATGACCTCGTAGGATACATGAATGATTTTCGATTCAGTTATGAAAGAAATGTAAATAATATTGAAGAGTCCTACATAACTGTCTCTCGCTCGTAATCAGACAAACCTGCAATTGCCTAACTTGTTCTGTAGACATTGAGTGTTTACAGTACCATCATCTAGCTTATGGAAACACGCTTGATTTCATGATTATGCCTAAACAGCTATGAATTTTCAAAAAAGTTTCTCTATATTTAAACAAACATTGCATAATATGACAGATAATTTAAAGAAATGAGTACGATCAAGAGACGATGAAAGTTCAAGAATAGACTTTTAAGTCATTTTTACCTAATTTCAATTGCGAACGAAAAGAATTCATTCCTTTGTCGATGAAAGTTCAACGGAAACATCCGGATAAACTGTCATGCAGTTCAGGGCCGACAGCCACTTTTCCTACATCGATAAGAAGTAAATCACTTCGTACTTAACAATCTATTCTCTACTGACGATATACACGCGAAACAGTTGATATACATGCCGATCTATGTGAAAACTGTACGTATCGTACACCTACGTATCTCCAACTGACAAGCCGCTAAAGGAGTATCGATGTTATTGAGATTGGTGAACACTTATTTTATTCTGTGTTTTATGTTATAACCAGGGCCCGGACATTGGTACAACTGAAAGTATCGGTGGCCTTGCTGATACCTTGGTTATGCGAATAAAAAACGTAAAAAACGCGAATAAAAAAGAATGATAACGAAAAGTTGAAATTTTTGAGTCAAAATTTCTGAAATTTTTGGAGAAATCAAAATCTTAGAATTCCTAGAAAAATTGAAGTATTGGAAAGAAACGATTTTTTAATTTCCCAAAAAATGATAAATTTTCGATTTTTTTCGAAAATTTTCTCGAATTTCAATTTTCCTTCCGCACAACTTCTCCCCAGAATTTCGTCGTTTTAAAGATTACGAACAATTATTTGATTCTTTTTCTAATCTCCCGATGCACAATATAAATTTTCAAAAATATCCCGAGAACTCGATTTTTTTAAAGTGTCTAGAGTTCTACCTATTTGTGAAATAATCAAATGATGATTCCTCGGCGTAAATTGATATTCCTAGCCCCGGGCATTTCAAACCGATTGAACAATTTGAACTATTGGAATGTTTTTCTCTGCATACCATGTCAAGGGGTTAACTGTTACTGAATAAAAGCTGATATACTTCCTTTTCGTTTCAAACTACTTCTACAAATTTATAGTTAACGCGCCTACAAGGGAATTGTCTATATACAACAGTCTGATGTGCTGCAAAACCGTTCACCAAAGGCACATGCCCTTGCATTCCCCATCGACTGCCATCCCAAATGCCATGACGCTCCCTCTCATTCTTCTTCTCTCTTTCTTTATTGTTTTTTTTCCCACTATTTTATGCAGTTGGTTATGTTCAGCGAATACGAAACTGAGAATCGTGCCGTTGTTCTATGACTCCAGCGAGAATGTTTATATCGGGGCATACACCGCGACCTGCCATGGATCCCCCTTGATGATACTGTTTATTGCATTCGTGCAGACACAACGTTTGCATACTTTCAATCACGATATAAAATAGGAACCCCTTCCATCCCTCCCATAAAGAAGAGACATTCACAAATCTTTTTTTCGCTCTTCCCCATATACGTTCAATGAAATGAAGCAAAAAAAATCACGTGAAATTTTACATCAATAAGAAAAGAAAAATATTTGAGTGCATTTAAATATCATGTTTTATGACTCGACAATGTTAACACATCTGTTACGTATATATAAAGCGAATGAAACGCGCAAACGAATATAAGTTTTTTATGCTTTTCTTGCTGCACATTAAAAAGAACAAGAAACAATGTAAGAAATAGATGAAAAAAAATAGAAATTCATAATATAAAGTGCAATCAAGCATTTTTGCCGGTGTTATCCTGTAATCTCGATCTCTCTGTTCAAATATGCTACCGGGTAATGTTTCACTGTAAGTGATTGCACGAAGAGTATTATGTAAAGAGTGATCCGGAACAATGGCCTCACACAACGCTTGTAACGAAGGATGAGCATTCACACCAAACTGCACTCAACTTATTACATCAGATTGTTATTAATCGATGATAATTATAATTAGAGAAACCGTTGGGAATTAATAGTTTTATTGCCATTTCTGAATCCATTCTAGCGAGATACTGGTTGAAAGATATCCAGCTGGTAACTGGAATTAAGCTAACAGCTATTACACGTCTAGACTCGTTTCATTGACATCTTCATAAGTTCATGATGTGGGGTCTGTAATTAATGATTCATTTATTATTCAATTGACAAGGCCAAGGATTCTCACATCTTAATATTAATTCGAATTGTCAGTCATGGTCACCGGAATCACTCAATTTTTATTTCCAAAAGGAAATGAAAGTATTTGATCAGTTTGGTTTTATGTAAAAGTCAAATGGAAATTAAATGATAATTAATGAATTTAATGAATTGCAGATCAATACGATCATGATTAATATGAGCAGCTGTTCTAGGATCAAGTTCCATGTCAGAGACAAACCTTGAGAACAAGAGCCAGTGTAGAATTGTGATAAATTGTTATAATTAATAGAATGACATATCATAACGACTTTTCAATTACACTATAGCATGTGTTCTGAGCTGAGACAATTAAATTCCACTGGAATTTTCAGGACTCTCAGCTGAAGAGAGAAATTCATGCTCCTCCTTTTAACACATAATTACTCTCTCCCTTCATGAATGCTATAGGATTTTTTAATAGTAATTTTCTCTATCTCACAATTCACAATTTCCCCCCACACTGGTCTCGCTAAAATATCCATAAACATTATGTTAAATATATGTAAAAGCCTAAGGGCTGAAGCTATAATAACCAGTCAGTTATGTC
>JABSMS010013210.1:0-12881 GCA_018902275.1 Aleiodes sp. PSUC_FEM 10030003
AATTTCAATGATATACTAATAATTAGTCAGTAGTAACGCCAAGACTTTTGATTCAAGGACACCAGAATGGAATTATTCAAGGCATTATCTGTTCCTAATTCTTTTTAATAACGAAAAGAAGAAAAAACATCAGAGGCGTGCGAAAGTAGTAGGTGATTGGACAGTTGGCTCATAAAAGTAATCTGTAATGGGATCATAAAACAATAAACTCTCCTCTTAGATCTTATTGAAAGAAACAGAATTCGAATTTTCTGGCTGACTCATTAAATGAAATAATAAATAGTCAAACTTTTAGCTCTCATGAAATGTCAAAGAATGTAACATACTGTTAAGACAGATAAGTATATAAAAAATTTTAACGTTAAACAATAAATGGACAGAATGGAAATTCCAATACGAAATATTTTCGACTATATATTATATATGTATAAGTTCGCATGCTTGAATATCTGTGAAAATGAAATGTCATGTGGAATTTTGTAGGGTAGAAAAAGCACAGACCAATCGAGTCCCTCTTTATTCACATAACATACGTGTTTTTCATTTCTTTTATATGTTTTTCATTCTTGATAGGAGACTCAAAAATTTCAGGAAGAAGAAAAATTTATTGAATTTGAAAATTGCTTAAATAAACTTGGTTGAAAATTTTAACAATCTCCTTTGTTTTCTATTAAAAAACTTGCTAATTGTTCAGACAAGATTGTAAAAATAAAAAGAAAGAAAAGTGAGCAACACTTGGCTCTTCGTCTTATCTCTAATAGGAAGGAGAGAATAAGGCGATATCTAAAGTGCTTCCACTGGTTATATACTCCTAGCAGCGGTACAGAACAAACGCAGGCACACACGCATATCTACAACTGTAGAAATAAGTGGAAAAACTTTGTGAAGAATAAAATTAGAAAAGAGACAGCGTTTGGCTTCCTCTTCTTAGTTTTCAGCTACCTACACAGTAGCCAAAAATCGTTTCCCAATCTAAGATCTCTCTGAAGGCAGACGTCTCTCTGTCACCTCGGTAGAATAATTAATCTCGGCTCCTATGCCTCCGACAAACTCAAACGATTGCCATCTCTAAGCTCGACACTAGTATAAAAATAAAGGAAACAAAAAACTTTAAAAAAATTCCGACGTTTTTTTAGAATGTTTATAAAGATTTTCCAGTGTGATACGCATACTTTCTTCGTGTTGCTTAATTTCTTTCAAGGTAGGAAGAAATAATGGAGTGTAACTCTAATTCATATGGAGTGAAAACTCAAGTTGGCCAGCTTTATAATTGGCGGATCGAGATTGTCATTATGAAAACAAAATTGCAATTCTCTGATGAATCACGAGGTGATTGCGGTTTTCACAAGTTATCCTATGGGTGTCGGACGACACTTGTCTCCACAATGAAAAACTGAATGTTCCCTGGCGTCACATTGGCGTCGATTTATTCTCAGTATACTGGAATTCTTGAGTAGAGTTTGAGATGCGGATAATACTCAGTAACATGAAGGAGAATGGAGTTTGGACTTTCGAGATGCGCGAAGGCACGCCATTGGAATCAACCAGGTTCCATCCATCAGTCCTGACTTTACTCGAGAGCCTGGCGTCTCCTCTCTTTTTCACTTCCCCACATCCCACATCCTTCTTCCAATTTCTTTCTACATTCTTCACTATAAACTCCCTCCAACATCATTGGCCTTCCTGTCTTCAGTCACCCCGCGGGCTTTAATTCTTACCCACTACGGTTATAATCTCGTGAATTCGTTTGCTATTTGTCTTTGGCATGTGAAAGTCGAGAGTGTCTTTTTTTTTCATTGATAATTGACTAGAATAGATATTACAATAAAGTCGTTCACAATTCTTTCTCGCTAGCTCGAGCATTGCAATACTCCTTTGTGAAAATTTAGCATCTCCTACAACAATTGGAGAACTGTAATAATAAATTCATAATGTGAAGCAACGTAGATAAAGAACCTGTGTTTATGCATTTTTTCGGGTATATTTTTTCTTTTTCTGAGAAAAAGTTAACTATGGGAATATAAATTATGGGTGAAAATCAACGCTTGAAAACTCACCTGCCTCGCATTTTCTATGAGACATAAGGCAGGTGCTGTGATCACAATATATTCCAAGAATTCAGACAAGTGACCATTCTTTAACCATTTATAATTATGAAAAAAAACACACTGCTAAGGAAACTGCAAAAATACTAAGGAAATTTCAAAAATTCCATGATAGATATTTATATCCATGAAACTATATGTTTTTGAGTCATTTCGGTTAGTATATGGTACTAACCAATGAAAAGCTTTGATGTTATGTGTATTAAATAGTTAAACGAATGATTTTTCTCTGGATTCTAGTTTTTCGGAAAATCTTTGTTTTTATTTTTCATTTGAATGCAACATGTGCTTTAAAAAAATTTGAGAAGATGACTGCCGTTCCGCAGCGAAATTCAGCCTTTTTATGAGGTATGAAAAGGAGAAGAGGAAAAGAATGAGCGAATAAAATTAAATAAGAAAATAATAAAAAGGGGTGCCGCCGTCGCGGCCGCCACTGCCACTGCGTCGTTATAATTCTTAAGGCGTGCTAAGGAGTAACTGTAAAGGAACCCTTAAGCCAACACCGGCGGCTTATCCGTTCACATCAGGGACACCCCGTTTGCTTCAACAGAAAGGTCGTGGCCCGGGTCAACCAACAAGAGAAGACTTCTAGCAAGTTTCCAGCAGCATCGTAAAAGATTCTAAAGGGAGAAGGAATGAGAAACGTAGCGTAGACTGGAAAGAGTAGCCTGGAGCTGTGTGTCGCCTACCGTGTGTGCTTTTATTATCCTTTTCTTCAAGTCGTGACTCTGTATTACAAATGCACTCCCCATATTCTTTTTTTTTTCATTACAATATTGATAATTCTTTCACTCAATAAATAGGTAATTTTTAATTAAAATTTCAATGGCTTCTTCAAGAATTTATCACCTTTTTTTGCTACGATCTTAAAATTCTATCATTAATTTCTTACTCATGTTGGTAAAAAAGCAAAATAATTCACTCCAATGCGTACGAATGACAGTGAGGGCAGCTTTCCCACGCCCTGAAAGCCTTTTTTTCCGTCCTCCTTTTATTTTACCAAATTATTTCCTTCAATTTTTTTTTATTTTTCACATCAATATATTTTACAAGAGATTCCGGCATGAACGACTCGACTTTGGCTTGGTTCGTTACGCACCTCGAGCTGCATCACGCGCGCAGCTGTTGACCCGCACCTAGAAGCTCAACTACATAACTGTCGCATACACTGCAACCGAGGTGTGCCAATGATATCTCGAAAAATTCTTCAACCATCCACTTTAGACTATAAACAATGATAAGTTGAAAAGAATCTAATTTTAAGAAGAAACAAAAATTGTCAGCTGTTGCATAATTAAAGATGCCACGGTCAAAAGATTTAGTTGAAGACATTGAATTCGATCATAAATAGATCAGACGTACTCTTGAAAATTTCCTGTTATAAACTGATCCAATTAAACGTCCAAAGGTAATAAAAAATTATGGCCATAAAGTGCCAATTAACACCGTAGCGTGCAACTTGGACTATAGCCACGTAGTCAGCTGAATCCTTCATTATAACGGCTTTCAAATATCCCAGAGAATATTGAATACAATATTGATGATTATATCTAAATAAAATTGGGATAAAATACAATTCCGGGAGAATTATTTGGAAAATTGCTCTGCCAGCAAATTAAGGTAAATGTACCTAATCTTTTTGGTGGACTTATTGTCTTTTTCATTTTTCCAATCAAATGATCTGCTTATGATTGAAGAATTACGAGTTTTTATTTCGTTTTCAAAGTGACAGATTCAAGAAAAAGTGGTGGGCAATTGGAAGTAGTGGTATTCCGAAAATATCAAAGCGATACCTGAGTGCATCATTAAAAATACAGAGAGAAAAGAGCATCCCAGAGCCAATTTTATGTATATGCATAAAACTTTCTGTATAAATATGAAATTAAATAAAATGAAAAGAAAATCCATACTCATCTTTTTTTTGTTTACCCACATAAATTGCACTAATCCCATTTCGTAAACACTTTCCAATTACCTTAGAAAAAAAGTATTATTACACTAACTAGGCAAAAAGTTCAGATAGGCAAAGAAGTGAGAATTTTTTTTCAATATTTATTCATTTTTTTTTGTATTTTTTCGAATTTTAAATTGAAAATTTGAAAAAGCCAAAAAATAACGTACCAAAAAACCATGAATCATATCTATATATATTCATTAGATGCTTTTTTCGTAAAATCCAACAATTGTCAATCAAGAAAAAAAAATATAGTAATGATCAAACGCCATTAATTGTAGCACCTCAACATTTATTTACATGTCTGGGCTCTTTATAACCATTCTCTCTTGATCAAAGATGGAAGAATTTCATAGGAGAATAATAGGGGAAGGTGGGGTAAAATGGACACACCTTAGTTTCGATGTTTCACATTATGAAAATCGCGAGAAATCGAGAGGAATATTGACGATAGGTTAATTCTGTTAATTCCGTTGGAAAGCGGAGGAAATTTTAGGTGAAAAATTTGTCAAAATATTTTTTTTTCATTTTTTACAAAATTCGAGTTTTCTGGTCAAGATTTGAAGGGGTCCCCCTTTCCAAAATCTGAAAGAATCACTTTTTTGGGAATATCTCCGGCTCTATTGGTCGTAGCGCAAGAATTAAAAAACCACCTGAAAGGTGAGCTTATTTGCCATCGATTGATATGGTTGTAAAGAAGAAATTATCGATTTTCAGGTAGATATAGACAAAAAACTGATTTTCAGAAATTGGCCTATAAATGATTGAAAAATCGATTTAAAAAAATTTGAACTACGTGAATCGATGGGAAATGAGCTCACCTTTCAGCTGGTCTTTGAGTTTTCGCGCTACGACAAATAGAATCGGAGATATTCCCAAAAACGTGATTTTTTTCAATTCTCGAAAGGAGGACTCCTTCAAATCTTGACGAAAAACTCAAATTTTCAAAGAAGTAAAAAAAATTGATTTCGACACATGTATTTTTACTAAAATTTCCTCAGCTTCTCAATGAAATCATCAAAAAATCTCTATCTCGATCCGTTGAATTCGAATGTCCATTTTACCCCACCCTCTCCTATATATTTAATGACATGTTTGAATATATCGTGCTGAATTGCTGAACTGTCCAAATTTCACTTTTTATTTGGCTTTACCAAATTTTTGAATCAGGTTAATAGCCAAATTATCTCAGTCTGTGAGGTCTCTGTCATAATCATAAAGCTCATTTCCAGGTATCTTCTTAATTGGGTAAATTGAATAAATTGATCCATTCTATCAGTATTGCTGGTGTCTTAGCTTGAAAATCACAGTGCCACACATTAGAGGGCGTGAATTTAAATCGTTTCAAATTCCATTCCAAAATCCACAGACAGGCACAAATTCAATGAAAACCAACAATTCATTCTGGAATCTCGCTTTGTGCTCGAGAAACCACTGTGTTCGTAAAGATCCCACTCGGGTTTTTTTAGACAAATACCAAAGTCTCAACAATGAATTCAACGTATTGAGAATTTATTTAAAAAATTGAAATGCAAATAATCACTCTTTCCAGTAGACTCAATCAATATTCATCCATCTTTACGCCCAATTAACTTCAATCAATGTGAAAATATCCCCAGTACATAAATTTTTTCGTCTCATAATTAGATTTCGTGAGAAATGAAATGATATTACTTTTATTTTGAAAGTAATCAAGTCTCCATGCCAAAGCATGAATTTTTAATTGAAATCTAATTTCCATAAAAAATTGAAGTAACAACGAAGGAGAAGAAATGAATTTCTCGTGTTTTAAGTTCAAACCCCGCTAAAAATATGCACGCCCAATAGTAATAATTGACAAACGCCCAGTGATTTCAGTACCAGTGAGTGCTATGACATATCCGTGCCTTGGTCGTTCATAGTCATAGAGAGAGAGGGGGCTGTTGACGTTCTATTATACATTTTTGCGGGTTTGGGGTTTGAGAGACGGGTCGTTCGATATATATACATACAAAATGTTAAATAACGAAGAAATCCGTGAGCACTGAAAGGGTTCCTCTATCGATCAGCTAACTGAAATTAAAGGTTTCTGAGGACCCCATTCAGACAAAAAGTAGAATAGGAGGTAGAGTTATGAAAAAGGTCTCTATACCGTTGTTCTATAACTGCATTACACACCAATCATTGAAACAAGCGAGGATTAGAAGCGTTTAAAGATCTAATTATCCCATCATTCGCTCATGCCTCATTATCTTTTACTTCTTGCCTATTTCCATTTCTATTTTTACTGGTAAATGGTGACAGCTGGTACCAATGCTTTTCGTCGCAATCTTTATAGTTGGACAAATTAAATGTCAGAAATTCCGACTCATTGCTTTTTTAATAGCGCAGTAAAAAGGCTAATGAAAATGAATTTTTGATATTTATAAGACGACTCGATTGATCCTTCATCCTTCCTTGCAATATATATTCTTATAAATGAAAGCAATTCCAAAAATAGGAATATTTATGGAGGGATAATTTTATCAACGACAGGTAGTTCAGAGAAATATTTTTTATTGCGAATCGAAGGCTATTTGATTGAGAATTCTCCTGGGACTGTTCGAGCAGCAAGCAAAAAATCATCACTATCCTATCGAATAGTAAAGATAGACGTTACGGAAGCTAAGAGCCAATATTTAAGGTATTTGCTGCTGCACTTAACTCGAAGGTAACAAGGTGAGATAAGCCGGGCCTACCGTGACTGACTGAGGCCCACACACCGATAATGCCATTTATAATGCATTCGGCCCGCATTTTACTTGAGGGGAATTTTGTTGAAAAGAATAATAATAATAATAATGCAGTTGAGCCCATAAACACCAGTGGCTGTTTTAAATTATCACCAGCGCTCGCTTTGTCATGACTAATCACAACGTACTACTACACACGTTGAATTTTATTATTCCACTCACCATTCAATTTTTTTACTCTTCTCCTTTATAGGAATTTTCTTGCATAAAAATCTTGCCATTCCCTTAATCGGAAGGAATTTAAAAAGCGAGATAAAAATAAGTAGCGCATTTGTAAAGAATGACTTGAAAGATTGCTTAAAAGAGAATAGAAGCCTACTGGGTTTTTTGTTCTAATAATACCTAATGACAGACATATTCGTATATTCTTCTTCAAAATAACAACTTATATTAGTTATACTTAGGGAAACGGAGAGGAATTCAAAAATTCAGAGGCAATGCTTCAACAGGCTTAACTGTCACAGGCAATTTAACACCTGGTTTGAATGGTTTGTTAGTGGACAAATAATGACTATTGAGGAGACACGCACGTCACAACGACAGGATATGGTGTATTATACGATATGGAAATGATTTTCACAGTTTCCCACTATTAACCGAACTAGAGACAGAAAGAGGTATACGATTACACATGTAGGAGCATTGTTTTGAAAAAAATGACATTTGATTGGCTCAATTCCTGCAGCACGTGATAGTTTACAGGCCCGGCCAATTTCTGTCACTCCCGGGTGGCTAAGTAGCCACACGTGGGTGTCTCGATATGGATCAGTTGAGGTTAAACGGATATCTTCGTTGGCTGGGCGCGTCTGATAAAAAAAGATGAAAAAAAGAGGCATATTGTGAAAGGGAGACAGTGAAAAATGTATAATTCCCAAGTATAATAAAATGCGGTGGTTTGCTCGCTTCTTCTCGCTTGGACGGGCGTGACGAAATGCCCCCAGAGTCATATATTTTTTTTTTCTTCTGTTCATAATTTGGAAGGAAAAAAAAAATGAAAACTAGGAGACACGGTGGTGAGTTGCGCGACAAAATCATGCCGGACGTTTCTTTCGAATAAATTATTGTCTTATGCCCACTTTAAAAACGATTCCTCGGTAATTTAACGTTTGGTGACCAACTTTTACCTCAATCGATGAATTCACTAGGCACAACTGTTCTTTCCCCTCTTTGTTCTTCCCCTTAATTTTTCAGCCCCTCTTCTCATAATACACGTAATAACTGATGCTCTTTGTTTTCCACAGTTTTCAGCTCTACTATCTCTTGTATCCCTTATTGGATAAGCTAATATTTATACCCTCAAAGTAGAGATATTCGATGACTAACCTTCGAGGTTATTCGACATGCAAGTCTACATATGATTTACACATGTTGTGACATTTTGTATCATTTCAAAGTATAAACTAGAGTTATATGTGTCACTTACAGCGAACCGTATTATTTGTCTCTTTGTAATTTTCTTATATTATCATTTTGAGTATGAAAATAAAATATCAAAATTGACATTGATTGTAAATAATTCGCTTACAGCCATGAAAGGAGGAGCATGACATCAGCATAAAAAAGTATATTGAGGGTAACAAAAATGTCATTTGAAGAAATGAATTTGAATTATTATTTGTTTTGAACAGAACAAAATGACAATCGATTCTCAAAAGTAATTTTCTCACAGCATCATGGTAAAATTGAAGCTTAAATTGATACTGTAAAAAATTTATAATAGCGTGCAATTTATCATGCAATAGCTAGATATTACATTCTCCATCTTTAGTTTCCTTTGACGTGTTAAATAAAGACTTGTACTCAACTCCAGTCTTTGAATTATCGTGGCATTGAACAAAACCAAAGGAAGAACAAAAAAAAAGAGTCGTCGAACTTATGGGAAGTATATTCATCATTGTGTTATGAGTTCTTGCAACCGTCGTAGAGGTGGTAGACCCAAACTGCCAACCTGACCGGATGCAACATCCTGCCTCTTGATCAGACATATTTGTTTCACCCGTTTATTACCACCTTTTTCGATACGTATATTCATCCAACATCACTCATGTCAGATGGCCAAAACATTGTCTACACTTTTCGCGATTCAATGATTTCATCCAAGAATCATTTGTTTAAGAAGCATACACATGTTAATCTATTGTTGTAAATCTGTGGGAAATATTCTATCCGTTTTTCAACCGTTGGCGCTGCTTGAGATATATATTAAGACATTGTTTTTCTTTTTGTTGTTCAGAAAAGGGGAAAATTTTATGTCACTGACACGAGTGTATTATGACCACTGAACTGACCCCATCCAGGCCAAAATAAAGGACACGTGGATACTATTTGACTTTTGAGAAACACAAAAGCTGTCCTTGACCACACCCCGCCGACGTCCTGAGATTCATCACCCAAAAGTATCCCCATTACCCATACGTTTCCGTAATTCATTTCATTTGTTTCCTGTTTACAAGTAAATTTATCAAATCCACTAAAGATTCGATGTTTTTTTGTCATTTTTAACAGATACATAAAATTTATTTTTGTCTAATGAATTTTCGAATTATGTGATTTGATTTCACTCATTCATTGATTAGCATTAAATCATTGCATATACTTTTTAATATTATAATGTAAGACCGTAATATAATGTAACACCCTCTCTGTGTACAACAAGAAGCCATTAACTTCCGGCATTAATGGGAAACTCGTATACTTGAAAAAATTTTCACATCGCTTTCTTCAAGAAAGTTTTGCCCAAAACGACATGTGCGAGATCGCACCAGCGTGAAGGTGAAGCACCCAGAGCCACACGCGGATGCGTTCCGGAGTTATTGCCTCTTTCCGGCGTTTATAGGTGTCCATTACTCGACGAGACCACCGACTCTCCTATCCCCATTGTTAACGATCCGCGACTCTACCCACTTTGAGCCTTGTCGTATTTATTTATTTTCTTCCCCCCCGAAAGGACACCCTGATATGTGAAACCCAAGGAATTTGCCGCTTCCGTACAACTTTTCTATTTGTTTCTTCGTTTCATCAATTTTTCATTTTCTTCATTTTCTTTGTGTTTGACTCACAGTTTTGCAACGGATACCCTTGAGACTGTCAGTTAACCTTCACATGGTTCTTAATGAGTTGATTATTATCAACAAAAATTAAGTGGAAGTCATTTTGATAACATCCTAATCGATTCCTATAAACCATGAAATTAGAGATAATAATCTATAGAAAAAGAATGAAAAAAAAAAACAGAGAAAAGAGATGGAGAAAAAGGAGCAGTATGAAACTCATCGTTCTGCTGTAGTCACATGGCTATATCCTAGTCCTCTCTTTTTTTTTTCTCTTCGGCAATTAATCAGAAATTGGGTAGGAGTTGGTTCGGTTCTGTTCCCTGCAGTCGAGAGGGTCACGTACACGAGTTGCCGGTAGTCCGAAAGAGGAAATAGAGAAGAAAAAAATAGAAAAGGACAGTGACATCCCAATTCGTGTTGTATATAGCTTAGAAAACTTCGAGGAAACAGGGGAGAGTGGGAGATATATGTGCAACCGAGCGAGAGCATGGTGATCATACAGGACATTGAGCAGGGCGTCACCGACTGCGCCAAATTATAACTTATTTTATGACTTTTTTGCACTGGCCATTTAACCTAGACGTCTAACACGCGTCAATGGATGGTTCCTCACAATTTGGGAAATGAAAATCACACCCTAATAACTCCCATAGATATCGTAATTTTTTCATTTTTTTTTATTTCTCTATGAGGAAAAAATTCAATAAAATGATGAGAAAAAAATATTCTCTTTGGTTTATAAGTAGAATTGATAAACTAAACAGTTCTTTTTTTTCATTCAAAAGTTTATAAAAGAAATTGTCTCTATATTTTAATTTTTTCACATCAGCCTTCGTTTTTCTCCTGTTTCAATGAAGAAACCAAAGACCATAGAGAAGAAAAACTCACCGCCATACGAGCCACAGTTGAGAATGGTTTCACGCTGTGAGAATTGATGTTTTATGGTTTTCGACATAGAAACTAAACTTATTACACGACGGGGGTTGCCAATGTCTCGTTGTACCCTCCTACGAACGTCGGGTTATGGCTTTTTATTAAATCACACGTTCGCTGACGATTGTCGCACGATTAATCTGCCGTAACGATTCGTTTTATGTTACACCAGCGTCTTTCTCATTCGACTGCGAATAACGGAACAGTATTTTCAAGAATTCTAACATTGTGGATTATTTTTTATTCGCATTGTCTGGCGTTCGATATTCCAAATTGGAATATTTCAAGTGGAAAGACTTGAGGGTGAGAATGCAGGCCGTAAGAGAGTTTGGGGTGAGACTAAGTCCTGCAGGGGATAGCCAATTCCACTGTAATCAAATCTGATCGATGATACATCACCATTACTCCCTTAATACAAAAGTCATTCGACAATTCTCAAAAAAAAATGAAAAAAAATAAGAGGATGAAATGCACTCGAGCCCTTTCCAAATGCTCTGACAGTAGATGAACTAATAACTCACTTGCGTCTTACCTTCAATATTCCCAGGAACTTTAAGGGAAATAAAACCACAACAAGAGTAAATAAAAAAAAAGTTGCTACCCTAAGCCAGCAGATTTCTTTTATTTAAGTTTCTGCTGCAAGTCCGAACTTGATCCACCGAATGGTCCCCCATTTTCCATCTGAACTCACTCGAAAAATAAGAGAAAAAAGGGAGAAAAACACTGAGAAATGTCACAAGTAAAATCGGAGGTCATTTGACACTATTGGTGGGGCAATTCGTTTCAGAGATGAGCTGATAAGAGATGACCACATATGGTCAATAGAGAATAGGGTGGGTTGGCTCTGTTACTAGCCAAGTGGGATGGTTATCGCAAAAATGACTGTTGTCTTATCGCTGTGAGACAGATACGTACTACAGATAACATGCGGAATAACGTTCAAAATTGAAGACACGCTTCAACAACGATTTCAGTCGTGCCTCAATTAAAACCGATGGTAGAAAGACTTCGTAATAGGACATTGGAGTCGTAAATGTTTTTCAATTCTAAGTCGTAATACTTTTTGTTAATTAAACAAGTCCCTCAGATGCTATAAATAATAATAATGAATGTTGTAATAATGAGGAAAAAATAGTGTAAAAATCGTAATAATGAAAAGTATATTGTCGTTGGTGGTTGACAAATTGTCAACGTACCGCCATCGTTCTCCCTCCTCCCTAACCCTCCCTCATTCAGGCTTGTCTTGGCGAATGAAGAATAGTCGAAACGCCAGAGACCGTAAATATCGAAACGTCGCCTACGAGAAACCCCAAGTGAAATAAAAATAATATATTATCAGTACTTGCTTGTGTCCAAGCTTAGCAATCACTGTTCGGTCACTTTCAGCGTGGAAACCTTTTCGTCCAGCATACTGTCGAGAAAAAAAAGTGCCGAAAAATCCGCTTGCCTCCTAAAGAATATGAAAGAGCAAAACGGGAAGAAGAAGAAAAAAAATTACAAACACAACTACATTTCGTATTCCTGGAGCATAGACTTTATCTCCCCAGTTTTTATTGCATGTGGTTTTGCGAGGGAATATGTTTTATTTATATTTCATATTTTACCCAAGATAGAATGGACCCTGGCCACTAGTTTTCTCCCCTCCAATTTTCCTTTTCTTCTTCCTTTTTGACCCGTCATTGCGATATGAACGGAAATTGCCAAGATTAAGATATCTGTGTGCATTCTCCCTTATTCGTATTTGCTTGATGTACTGACGATAAAACTATAAAGGTATGCTCAATTCACAATAACCTTATCAATCCAATAATTCATCAAAAATTGATGATTAAATTTACTTTTTTCCTCTTAAATATTTAGAGTGGATTTTATTTTATAATAGTGCTTTGTGGTAGCGGAGAGAAAACGCTAGTGACAAGCTGGGGAAACTGTAAACATATTTGGTAGGAAATTCAATGTATTAAGAATATTACATGCCGAGGGGATGTTACACGCAATTTGTCCCAGGGATTGAAGAGTGCACAGAAAGAACACGACCTTCCACATAGGAGAAGGTGGGGTAAAA
>JABSMS010013211.1:0-31151 GCA_018902275.1 Aleiodes sp. PSUC_FEM 10030003
TAATAATAATATTTCGAAATTAATTTTAATGTTTTCATTAATATTTTGTTTACTTCATTTTAAGGGAGTGAAGGGGCACCAATGAAACAGTACGAGACATTTCACGAGACACTATACATTTTCATTTAAATTTCATTATTTTTTTTTCGAAATATCACAGGTAAAATGGCTGTCGCGATTATCTCCAGTGTTATTTCATTAATTCACTGGTAATTATTCGTTTGTCTCTAAATTCAAATAAATGCAGAAACATGAGGTGATGTTTATCTTTTTCTTTTTTTTTCAAATTTTATAGATCATGGGTGATTTTTTGTTAACGGTTATTCGTTCCCGTTTTTTGTTCTCGTACGATGTTCTTTCATGATTTTTGTATTTTTTTTGCTTCTTCAATTTCTTTTTATTCGTCCCTTCACTGGACCTTCGACAGTGTTTGAACTTTCTCATAGACCCAGTCGTAAGTTTGACTCGCGTACGCCTGAGTTGACTCTAGTGCGCGATTAGCGTAGCCTCTGATATTTTCTGGGCTCAGGTTTCCACTGAAAAGTCAATAAAAAAAAATTAATTCAGAGAAAAAAAATTTGAGTGTAATGATTAAACGAGTTTCAACTTTTGAATGTTTTTTTTTCTTATATCTTTTTATTGAAATTTTTCCATTTACCGAAATCACTGAGTCATTCAATTTTAAAATACTTACACAAAAACACTGGTTTCCAACCATCGGATGAATATAGTTGATTTTTCAACAATATAATCACCAGCCTGTGCTGATAATTTTTTCGTAGCTTCGTATTGTTTAGCTGCTACCGTTTGGAATGTATCTATCCATCCTGGGAAATATTCTTCAATCTAAAAGAATGTAAGAAAAATTTTAAAAATCTGAAATTTGCTCCTCGAAATTAAAAAAAAAATTTGTCATAATTTTTTTTTTTCAATTTTCGATATTAACTTCTGAATTTTAGAAACTCACATTGGCCAAGACAATTGGTCTCTTCTCCTCAATATAACTAGCAGTGTTATTGTAAATTCTAAACGCTGAATTTCTACCGAATAGATAAAAATCTTTGGCTAATTTACTGTACTGTTTAGTAAGATCAGCAGCAATTTTGTAATATTCTGGTGATGTTGATTCCAAATATTCTAAGCCTTTGTCAGAATAGAATTTTGTAACAGCTAATGCTTTGTTTCCGTATCCAACGATTCCACTCGTTCTGACGAGTCTCCCAGTACTCGAGGCTGTAATTAAATATCAATTAAACATTAAGTTTCACGTGAAAAGATTTTCTCTCTTATTATCAGTTAAATATTAATCTCGATCACATTTTGGAACTGAGCGAGATACAGAAATATTTATCGGGAACTTTCTTCTAGATCTTATCCTGCTTTGAAATGAATCCTTGAAAAACACAGACTTATCTCATTTTATCACTCAGTTAATGAATTTAAAAATGAAATCATAATCCGCAAAAAAAAATTATAAATCATTCTTCATTGAATTAAAAGCTGAAGACCTTTTGAAATTTTGAGAAAAATAAAATTAATTTACCTTCAAATGAACCATGTTTCCGACAATCAAAGGCAACAACAGCACCGATTAGCAGTAGAATCAACAGCGAGCCCTTTTTCCATGGAAAAGAACGTTGTTTCTTCGATGACGCAGTCATTTTTCGTGTTAAAACCTTTTTTTTTCAATTTCCGTAAAAACACAGAGAATCAATTAATTAAAAAAATTTAATTTACAGGAGAAACTCAATGAATAATTAATGAGGATGAAAAGAAATCCTAGATTAAACGTGAATTGAAAAAAAAATCGCTGTGATTGGGCAAAAATTTTGAGTCTCCAATCGCCGCTGATAAATCCCAAATAAATAAATTCACAATTTATGAACTTACGCTCTTTGGCCTCACAAAAAAATCTGATTGTCTTGTCTAATTAATTTATATTTCCCTTTTTTTTCTTTATCTATAATTTTTATAATATCGTACACCAAATAATACTGGGAGGGGAAAATAAGAGAATGCAAAATTTTAATGTGACTCCGCGCCGTTTCGTCACTGGCACGAAAACTATCCGGGGTATATAGGAAGAAGGGGGGCAACGTGCGGATCGATATTTTGTCCCTCCCTTTTTAAACTCTCTTTCACTGATCCATCCTTGGCGCTAACCTAACCTATCGTTAAACGTCAGTTAAAAACGCCGAGTCTGCCCCACCCCTCGCCACAACTAGTTTTCATTTCTTTTCTTCTTATTTTATTTTCACTCTTTCACTGTTCCTACTACTTGAATATGTGCCGCGAAGCCGTGTGGCAGAGATTTTTTTCGAATATGAGGACAATACGTCTAGACAATGTATTAATTAACTTATTGCTTTGATAGATTATATAATTTTTTTCATAATTTTCAAAGAGTTGAATTTTTTTTTCATGAAAAGTTTTTTTCGCACATTAAAAAAAAAGAATTAATAAAATTGTCAGATTTTTTTTTCTTCATTACATGATTGCAAGAAAATAAAAAAAATCGTTAGAGAAAGAGAATTTACGATTATTGATCGAAACAAAAATTTATTGAATTATTTATCACTTTTTGTTCTAATGATTTCCAAATGCATTTAAAATTACTGCACTTGAAGTATACATACGTTATTTTTACGCAGAATCGTTTAGACTTTGGAACATGTACTGCGTTTTTGAAGTGTGAATGAATAATAAAAGGCACAATGGGGGGAAAAATACAAGAAATAATGATTGAAGTTGTGTATACTGTGTTTCACGAAGCAACGTGGCTGATTGGTCGGTTAAATATTTTTCCACAAATAGCCTTACCATACTATTTGTGGTACAAAAAATTGCCGGAAGGAATTGAATCTCCTTTACTTGTTTTTCATTAAAAAATTCGCAGAGATTCCAATTGTTTATCTATTTAATGCAACTCTGCTTGAGTTAGATAGTGGCAGTGACTTTCAAATAATTTCAACTAGGCGGGAAGGAGTGATGGAAAAATGCGCGGCAATTTTTGAAATGAATGAGGAATACTGAAAAAATCTTGAATTAAATATAACGGAATTAGGAAAACTTGTAATTCCTCATCAATTTTAAATTAAAATTCTTCAGATTGATCAATTAATTTACATAATTAATGAGTGATGGAGAAAATTTGTTTTAACGATAAATTAAATTTTAAGCACTCACCTCGGCGCGTTTCTTGCAGCTAGCAATTAGAGCCTCCTCCTTTGCTTTTTTCGTTTTAATTTCCATTGTTATTATGTTATCGAGAACTGACTTCAATGGCGCCGATTGTACTTGAGTGCACAGCTCGTGCCAATCATCATCTGTAATTATTTTTAATTGTCGAATTAAATTCACTAGTGAACAATAAGTTCAGAAATTTTGTATAATTTTGAAAATATTTCAAAAGCAATGAAGTTTACGAGAAGTCATCAATTTTTAAATTCTCTGCGATAAAATTCCGATATTTTTCGCTAAGCTTCGAAGATATTTGCCAATGAATCTCTAACAAATTGTTGAACTCATCCTATTTTGCTTTATTTCCGAATTTAAGTGAAATATTTTCAATCGATTCTTCCTTCTCATTGATGTTTTCCCATAATATAACATTCTGAATTTTTACCCAATTGTTTCAACAGCAGATCAGACTGATAAAGCCGTTTAGAATGAAGATTCACCAACGAAGACAAACACTTTGGTTCAGCGGCAATGCAAGCAGTCAATATCCTCAAGAATTCATCCCTGATTGGTGCATTTGTCTTTGGTGTTATTTTTTCGATTAAACTCTCAAATAGTGAGAGAGGATTCACCTGATTGCTCTTCATGGCAGCTGCCTAAAAAAATCAACATGGAATTGAAAACAGCGATTAAATGAATCGATAATAAATCAAAAGTGAAGTAAAGCGAGATAAGCCAATTCTCATCGGTTTTTTCATAATATCATTTCAACGTTGAATTAATTTATTTCGCTTTATTGCCTCACTACGTAAATAATTTAAAGAAAATCCTTTACCCTCAATAATTCTTCACACTCAACGATATCTTTCTCAACAGCACTGGTGATATTAATTTTCCCCGAATAAAAATCCTCAATTATTTCCATGAATAAATCTTCACTGAGACTATTAGAATTTTTATGAGCATCAAGTGTTTTCTTCAGTATCTTCATAACATGAGTCGCATAAATTCTTGATTCAAGCATTGGTGCCATGACTCTATGCCAAAGTGTCAAACCAACTGACAAATCTTTTTTACCACTCTGCGACAATGCCCAAATTAATGACAAACCAATTGATTTTTTATTCTGATAAGAATTTCGCAAACTAATGTGTTTATCAATATCTGCTATTGTCATTTCTGGATACATTTGTGCTAATAATTGCAGAAATATCTTGCAGCCCATGTCTGGCGAATCATTCGACATATTTTTAACCATCAGTAGTAGTGTGCCCTCATAAAATAATCTTATTGTTAATGAATCAGTTGATTTTAGAATTTTTTCAAATATCGTTCGAACTGATTTTGATATTAAACTCAATGGGTAAGTGTCGAGTTTTGTTTGAAATGTTGGATCTGTTCTTTCGTGGGGTATCGTTGCGTTCACGTAGGACACGAGATCCTTTAGCCACAGTAATGGAGCATCTGGATACTTTGCGCGATTTGTATCCAATAATTCGTTTATTTTTTCTACTGTAACCTGTAAAAATGAATGAATGAAATTTAGATTAATGACTTTTCGGAGAAAGTTGAAGTAGGGTAAATGGTCCAATGAATGAACGATTAACATTATTTTGTAGTTCATAAATTATTAGAAAATTAATAATCATTTGAATCGAGGATGATTTCAATCATAAGTGATTGAAAATTCAATGCAGATGAGAAAAAAAAATAATATTAAATTATGTTGGGTGAATAAATTGAGACAGTTGTTCACTATATAAAAAACAATTATTCCAATGAATGAACGTACATTTTCTTCCCCTAAGAAATGTTTTAAATGAAGATTAAAAGCTTCTAAATGATTATTTTTTGAAAGATTTTGCTTTGAAGTTGAGAAAAATCACATAAAATGATACTGAAAATAATTATTTGATTCAAAAAACAAGCTTCGATCATTCAATGGTACTTGTTCATTAATTGGCCCACTCACTCTATGATTGTACTGAAATTTTATTGAGAGAAGACATAATTGATTGATTAAATCGGTAATGAAAAGATTAAACGAGATGAGTGAATTTCGTTCCCAAATCAGTTTTTCTGAAATATCTCCTAATCTAACGGGAAAAAAAAAATTTTTATGAATACCTTTTTTGTAGAGGAAAACGAGAGCTACAAAAAAGGTCTCGACAAAATTTTCTCTATCTCCCTCAGATTCCGAGATAATCCCCAAAAAGGACTTTTATCTTTGAATTTTTTTAAGGATCTCTCGAAAAAAAATTAACTCAATACTTACAGCACTTTTTTCAACAGGTTTACTTGATTTTTCCTTGGGTTTTTCCTTAACCTGCTGCTTCTTTTTCTCACTCTGTTGAGCTTTGATCTGCTGTTTCTTCTTCTCCTCATTCTCCTTAGTTTTATTCTCCTTATTCTTTGGAATTTTATTCTCCTTATTGCCCTCCAAATTATCGTACAATGTTTTAACTTGATTCAATGGAACTGTCAAAAATTATACAATTAATTTAATCATTAAAATTCTGAATAATCAATCAAGCATAATTACACATTATGTTCAAGTAATTTTTCAACAATTAATTTAATGAAAAGTTGCAGTACTCATTCAATATTTATGTAAACATATGGAATCAAACAATGATAAACAATTGATTTGAGGTTAAATTAAATGAATAAACTCACGAAAATCTTCAACTTTTGGTGAATTCTCGATAAATTTTTTCTTCTCAGCTTTTGATAATTTTCCATTTTTTCCAATAACTTTGTCCTTTTTATTTTTACCAACAACTTCCCAACCGCTTGACGACATTATTACGATCCTTAGAATGAATTTAAATTATGTGAAAGTATTAACAAAAAAAAATGGTAAAATAAATTTTAAAAAATAATGTTTTCAACACTGAATTTGTGGCTGAATGAAGCACTGTATTGTAGTGTTGTAACTGGCACTTGCGGGTAACATATCGGTGAAGCGTCCAATAAACCGTGTGTCGTTCAACTCCAAATCGCGTATTTGTCGTTTACGTGGACGCGCATGCGCGCTCACCAATGTGCCACGCGCTATCTTGGCGCTTCAATGTATTTCTCTCTATTTATTTGAATTTCCTATTGATTAATTTACTTCAATGGAATTCAATGGAAAAAATTCAAGAGGGAAAATGTAATTTTTCAAATTTTTATTTCAATTCAATTTAAATAAAGAATACAAATGATCGATTTTATATTGACTTAAAAAATATTTGAATTACGTAATTAAGAAATAATATTGTACCTTCATTTAGGATTTAATGAGGCAATAATCATTCAAGTTTTATCGGTTAATTTTTTATTGAAAATCCATTCAAATTTTAATGACAAATATTTTTACATGTTCGTTCGAATTTTGCGACGATTGGAGATTAGATCTGAATGTTAGATTGGCTCGATGTGACACAGCCGAATTATTTATTTACATCAGCTATGCCGACATCTTGCCTGCTATTCATTCAGTTTCGAATAATAATATGAAATTGAAGAAAACCCTTTTCAGTGGGAATTTTTCTTTTACATCCATTCGCTTAATTTATTTTTTCATTTTTCGAGACCACCCAGGATCTGAAGACACAACAAATAAAACCGGAAGTCACGTAATCATTTTTTTCTTCATTTTTAGCTCCTGCTTATTCTTCGAGTGCAATACGACACTTGTTTAATAAAATTGATGACCTCGTCAGGTGGCAAATTTAATTCACCCAGCAACCATTCCGTTGTTTATCTAAAAATAGAAGAAAAAATGGATTTCACAGAAATTACGGAATTTAATGATTACTAAGCGTTATTCCCCCGTGTTTTGCTGAGTTTGAGGGATAAAAAATATCAGTTGTGATTTTTTTGATAATTTCAAACTTCGAAGATAATAATTTTCGTCGGAATTTACTCTAAAACAGAGAAAAAAATGAGTAAACAAAATTAATTATCGAGAATAAATAGTAAAGTGGCAGAGAAAACAAATCGAAGAGTCATGTGTCGTTTATTATGAAAATATCTCGGGAAAAATGAGATTCAGGAGAATTTGTCAAGAGACATTTTTTGTAGCCAATGAAATTCTCTCTAAAAAAGGTCTCTTGATATTTTTCCTCAAACTCACTCGCTCCGAAGATATTTGCAAAAGTATTTACAAATTCCTCCAACGATCCTCTTTCACCACCACATTCCTCAAATTTCCACATTTCCACTTGTTTGACACAGAGAATTTGAAATAGTTCCAACGAATTTTTTCATCACAATAAAAATTATTCAACAATACCAAAATGATTGTACACTAATTTTTATCTCCATTTATTCTCGACTATGATTTTTTCTTCGAATTTCTAAAGAGAAATAATGAAGATGTTAATATTGATGAGTTTAATAATATATGGTGACCAAACGGCACGAGGACTTCTTGAGAACTGAAGAGCGTGGGTGTCTGTAAGAATTTGTCGCAAGACATGCACCTCTTGTGTGTGCTACCGTGTGGGCCCTACGGTTTAGTCACTAAGGCAGAAATAATAAATTGGAGTGGGGGAAAAAAGACCCCAAGCGTCTTATCTCGTTAACAACTATTGGCTCGTGTTTCTCGCCCCGTTTTTCTCCGCTATTTTCACACAATGCTAATAGAAGTAGCATTGATTATTCATCAATTGCCATTTAAATCGCCCGAGAAACTTTTCCAATCAGCGATGAACGGAAAATTAATTTCGTTTTTTTTTTAATGATAATCATTTTTTTTTTGAAATTTTTTTTTTTTAATGTTTGTGAGGCAGCCGCGGTGGAGCACGCGCACTCTTCGTGACTTCCGGCGACAATGCTGTTCTTATAAGGATTCAACCGGATGTCACCGAAGAAGTCAGCGGATTTGAAGCGTTACTTTATTAGAAAAACAATTCATTTTTCTTCTTTCTTTCTTTCTAATTCAAATCACGTGTGTACCAGATAATCAGCTATTTTACGAGGCTGATGGCACTGTTATGTGACTTTCATGTGAATTATCATTTTTATATTAATGTTAAGAGGATTTTCAGGTATTTTCACAAAAGTTCTTCGGCGATAATTTTGGATTGATGCGAAATCGATAATTTTTCGTGGGAATAAATGAGAATTACGAAAAAATATATTATGAAAAAAATTACGTTTCTTTTAGATTTCGCGATAATTCGAGGATTATGTGGAATTAATTCCTCTGAAATATTTCAGGTTTTCTCTATTTTTTATAACAGTCGCGAAGTGATGCCATAGTTCTTGGCGACATTGGCACCATTGCCGGTGGTTACAAGTGTATTGTCAATTCCACGCGCGTTTAACAACAGGAATGTGGTGAATCGATCATTTGATCGAATCATTGGAAACTCGGAGCGTGAAGATTAAAAAAAAAATTTACAAAACAAACAATTTCCATTGAATTGAATGAATAATAAAAAAAAATATTTATACGAAAAATTACGAGAAAAAATTGATCGATTTTCTCTTTCGTGCGGAAGAAAAAGTGAATTATTTTTCAAAACTAAAGACTTCTCAAGAGATTTATTTTTTTTTCTACGAAAGTAACGAATTTGTAGGCAACTCGAGGATGAACCCCAATAATACCTGATGGTATCCCTGCGGTGCTATTTGGCGATCATACACAGAGGGGAAACCCTAAAGAGGGGAAGAAAAGGAATATTCATCAGTAAACCAAACACGTAGAGCCGCACATGTCCATAAAAAATTTTTCGTGGCCCATCCGGTCACAACTTAGACCGGCGAGTCTTTCCACACCTTAAACAAAATCTTCAGGATTCGATTTTTTCTCCATTCATGCACAAAAGAACGATAATAATTCGTTAGTGAGGTGCTGAAGCAAGTTGTCGTTTTTATTTCGGAGTTCTTGTAGAATATTTGAGAATTGAAGCGACAAGGAAATTTTCATGGGAACCTTTTTTTAGAACAGAAATTGATTCTTAATAAAAGTATTCACTGCGAAAAAAATCGAAATTCGAAACTTTCCGTCTGAATTATTTCCGGAGATATTCCATAAATAAAAGTCAAATTAATTATGAGATGCGTAAAAATACATTTTTCAATATTAATTCTATCGTAAGCAAAGTGAAGCATAAATATGAACCGTAACAAACTCGTTAGAAGTGAAGGAGCATTGCCGAGAAAAATAGCGCTCTTTTCTTGTTCTTAAAGAGCAAAATATTCATGGAAGATAAAAATCCTTTTGTTGGAATATTCATGAGTGATGTAAAATAACCGAGAGTCAAACGAAAGCGTTATTTTTTTTCTCTTCTCTCGTTTTCATCTGGAAATAAAAAAAACTCGAAGGCAAAGGAAGGGGAGCGTTTGAGTGCCGTGCCTCTTCTTGTTTTCCATTGATACGTAAACTGTACGTAAACAATAGAAACCTTGATACATTCACTCTTCGTCGTCTCTAAGCGGACTGGAAAATCCTTCGTTTTCACCTGACTCATTCCACAGGTTTTTCGAAGGATGAAAAAATAGTTGAGCGAATAATAATAATAGTAATGCTCGATAGAAATTCTCCTTTGTTTCTCCGATTTTTTGATATTTTTGACGTGTAAAAAAATGAAGCGAAAAAGCAGCGAGTGGAAAGAATTTTTTTTAAATAAAATGTAGGCCGTGCAAATGAGGTTTGCGACCACTGGCTTTACCACATATTGGCTACCAAGTGGACGTGATAATTGATGAACAAACAGAGCACAGTTACCAATACCACAGGGAGTGTGAACGAATTTTAATGCTTGCAATGAGATATTGGAATGTTGTATTAAATTACTTTATTTTTTAAAACAAAAATTTAATATGCTAAAAAAATTTTAAGTCATGAGGATGATTTCGAATGTGTTGAATATTGCTATTGAAAATCTGGAAAATTTTTATGAGAAATTGATGTGAAAAAATTATTATTTCATTTATTTCTTATTGATTAACGATTTTTTGCTCCAAAATAGAACTTTTGTGGTTTTTAGTTTAGAAATTCGTTAGTTTTTCGCGAATATATCGAGTTTTCGGTGTTGAATCACGTCGCGATTGCGCGCGAATGAAAGCTGAGATAATTCCCAATCGATTTCACTGATTTTCAATTGATTTTCAATGTAAATTAGGAAAGATATATTCAAATTTGTGAAAAACCGTTTCTCGACCGTAACTCTTTCAAATATCATCAAAAAACAATTTACAATTACTAAAATCGATGGGGAATGATCTCACCTTTCATTTGCGCGGAACTGCGACGCGATACGACGGTTGAAACCGCAAGAATTCGCGAAAGAACTGAAAAATTATAAAACCGAAGACGAAATTTTTTACGAAAAAATAATTCAAACTCAAAATCTTCCGGACGATTTCCATCGGAAATTTCCCTGGCTCTTCCATGGAATGATAAAAAAAATCCACCTTAATTTTCGCTCGTGATGAACCTGCATTCTCCGAATTAATAAGCACTCGACGATAAAAAAAATTAATCATTAGAATCTTCCGGTTAATTAATCTAAAAAGCAAACGTAAATGGCGCGCAATTGTTAACTTCCTCTCCTAACACCTTACCGTTAATTTCGTCAATAATTCAAGCCGAATAATTAACTCTCCTTCATGCACACGTGGTAACAAGTCACACCTTTTCTAGTCTAATTAAGACACTACTAATTAAATAAATAAAAAAAATACCTTTTCTCAACTTTTATTAATTCCCGCAAATTCACTGAATGTTAAAGAAAAATCCTCACCAATTAATTTTAAATAATTAATAATTGGAAAAATATTATCTACACTCGTGGAAAACGTGAACGCGTGACTCTTCTCACGCTCTGCACTTTGAATTATAGAGAGAAACATTTTGCCTGACGGTGAGGCCTATTGGAAGAAAAATGAAAGAAAGCAAAGAAAAAATATAGGATCGCTCCGCAGACCAGGAAATCGGTCTCGCCTTACCGGACACTGGTGCGTCAATATTGACGCATTTCTTCACTCGGAGACACGAAAGCCCAAATGTTTCACTCACTTTATCCAAGCGTTCACGGTACCCTCGCGTCGAGTTCAATGCCTCAAAATTTGAAGAATTTTAAAATAAATTCAGAAAAAAAATTCTCATGAGTTGAAAAAAAATGGGGATTAAACAGTGAATGGAGAATAATCACGAGAATATATTGAATTAGTTGATTATTTTTTTTATTGAACGATTTAGAAAAATTATTTTGTGAAGTGATGAAAGGTAGAATTTTTTTTTGAGTAATTTTAACGGGTAAAATTTACGAATTATTTCAATTTTAATTTTTAAACTTGATGCGGAATGAAAGAACCGAATTGTTTTCTACAGATAA
The DNA here is from genome assembly GCA_018902275.1 of Aleiodes sp. PSUC_FEM 10030003. Lineage (NCBI taxonomy): Eukaryota > Metazoa > Arthropoda > Insecta > Hymenoptera > Braconidae > Aleiodes > Aleiodes sp. PSUC_FEM 10030003. The sequence goes on from JABSMS010013211.1 coordinate 11,514, forward strand.
TTTTTTTTAGGAATTCAATTGCATGCAAACAAATATTAACACAAATTTCAATAAATCGAGTCCTTTCCGATATATTTATGAAATGTTTCAAACGTAATTAATAATTTTCATTGCAAAGTCTTTTGATATTTTCTATTCACTTCGATTCTCTGAATAATATGACGTAACATTTAAAATTTAGTTCAAACCGGAAATTAATCGCACACTGCATCCGTTTTTCTACGGACATAAAATTGAATTCCGGGAAGGTAAATGCACGACCGAAATTATCTCTCCATTGATTAAAAAAACATTAAACTCAAATTCACAATTTGAACTAATTAAGAATTTTCATCAGGTACTTGAATAAATTAATTAAATAAAAGCCTCCAAAAAGTCTTTATTTTCAATTCTCCTCGATTTTTCCTTTTATTATAATAACCAACAATTTCATTGTTTCAATAAATAATTAACAATAAATTATGCTGATTTTATCGTAGCAAAATTCATCTACAGAATTATTAATTTTCAATTCGAAAAAGCCTTTCGACTACAAAAACAAATTTACAATTGAATTTTCATCAATTTATTTCCTTATCAAACTATTTTATCATTAATTTTAATATCTTTATATCTGAATTTTTTCTTTCGTTGCAAATACGACGGCTAAGTTAGGCAAGTTGTGTTTATTTTGTTTTCCCTTTAAATAAATGAAAATAGATTTGCAAATGACAAATACCAATTTTTTCAAAAATTGTTTTTTTTTTATTTTCCAAAACAAAAAGTGAAATGTCTGTTTATAATTTTCACTAGTCAATATTAATTCCCTAATTCTCTTTTTCTCGCTTAATCAAAAATTCAACAATTGAATTTTTAATAAAAAATCAGTCAATAACAAATTAAAGCAATTAGTCCTACCCAATACTGCCCAAATAAAAAAAAACCCATAAATTTTCTAAACTTTCCTAAATAACACGAAAATTTATTTCTTCAATCCTAATAAACAAATTCTCCCTAACAATAATTAAAAAAAAAAAATGAACATTTACATCGAGTTTGATATGCTACACAATATGTTCCACACTTGAAATTCATTATGCAATAAATTTCGATTATTTCAATCAGATAAATAATGAAATTTACGAACGTTATATTAAATTTCTTCCTTCCGCAAAATGCTCAATGATTCCTATAAAAAAATTTATATCCATATTAATAAATTCATTGAAAATTAACAGTCAGGCTATTCGAGATCTAGGCCATCTACTTATCAATGTGCATTCTAAATCCCTCAAATTTTATCACTCGATGAATAGCTCCAATTAATATTGATTATTTCTCATTACTAAGTATCACTTTTTCCATTAAAAAAACCATCTCCCTTATTTTCTCAATCTACAAAAATTCAATCAAAATTCCCACGAAGTATATGAAGCAGTCCACGGTGTTATGACAGTCCACGATGGAAATTGGCTTAAAAAATTACGAAACCTCAACGACCGTTGATTTTCCCCATGCAAAAAGTGTCCAGCAGCAGCGATTGTTAACAACGGACCGCTATGATTATCCGGCACGTGAAGATTAATGGTAAAACTGTATGGCACACAGTCGGATGCACAAGAATAATAAATGAAGTAAACTTCCCGATTATTCCACGATGGACATGGCAGTGGATCCCCATCAATAACAGACCATTGCTTCAAGTGCACCGCATTGTACGGAGAAATGATGATTCCAATGTGATCAGGACCAGTAACATTGAACGTGAACGTTGCGATGTCCGTATTAATTATCTTCGATATCAACTCGAGTTTTGTGGGAATGCTTATGATTGGTGCTGGTCCTGGTATCCAGCTTGTCTTCCATAAAAAAGTCGTAACGGGCATTAAATAAGGTAGACCGCAGAACAATTGTTTCTCGCAGTCTTTAGCGGTTGGCACAACAGCGCCAACCTCCGGCACCATCGACTCAACGCTGTGTGGACTATTCATATCAAGGTCAACGATCCAATAACCAGTGCCTTCATAACGTAAACTCCCGTCATAATTATAATACTGCCTTTGACTATGGGCAATCATGAATCTCTGTGGTGCTGGTGACGTTATGTCACCACTGTATGGAAAGCCAAGTGGTGTCAATATAAGTACAGCTGCTGACAGCAAAAATAATCCAGTGATAACGCTGAGTACTCTTTCTGCATTCTTAATTAATATAACAATTGGCATTGTGAAACTAAGCATCAAACAGAATACAATTGATATCATATTAGCGACAACAATTTCCGAATTAATACTAGCACCTGATCTTCCCATTATCGGTATGAATAAATAAAGTGCACCGATTGTTAAATAGAATGATTGGATGTAGGGCAAGCTTAAGATACCAACTTGATAAATTAGCCATCTCCAATTCTTTAGTTTGTCGAATAAATTTTGCCTCAGTATAGTACCGACTGATGTGAATATCACCCAGTGTAATGGGATGAAGCCAGATCTTATCTCGAATAATAGACAGAAAAATAATACGATCATCCAGATTATGTTGTAGCCGTCGCAGTAAATTTGATAGAGCAACCAGGGTGATTCTACTTGCTTACGCTGGTTGTTACCGTAGTAAATGAACCAGAGCATTGATACTGATATCGTTGGGCATATGTAGAGGAAGAATAACCAGGCTGGTCGAGCGTACCAGCTCATGACTTTTCCTAATTTCGTTAATACCAGGGCGATTGACGTTACTGATATCATTGAGAGTAACCAGGATGTGAAAATAACTCCGATACTTATGAATATCTGTTTTATGTAGATTGAGCGATTTATTTCTGTGGAAGAAAAAAAATTGTTTAAAATATTTGAGGATTTATTTTAATTGAGTTGAGGATGATGAGGGACCCGATCTTCCCCTATGTAAAATCAAAGTGAGTTAGCAGAAAGAGATATAAAACATAAAAACATGTAGCATCAAAGAAATAAATTCTATTTTATTCTGGTAAAATCTAATTGGGAGAAATCGATAGAATCCAATGGATTAATTTTATGATACGCAAAAAAAAATCAGTGAAATTTTTAGAGGATTCAGGAAGTTATTAATGAAGAAAATCGATAAATAAAATTACATGTGGTGTAATGAGTAATGGTGAAAAGCTCTGAAATTTTTTGAGCATACAGAGTACTTCCAAATATGGTTTTGAATGAAAAATACCATAATTATTAGGAGAATCTTTTTATTCATTGAAAACAACATTTATTGAAAAAAAAGTATTCTCCTAATAATTACAAAATTTTCATCGTAAATCGCGTTTAGCATGACTCGATATGCTCAAAAAATTTCAGAATTATTTCATTATTTTCGTTGGAGATATGACCAATTTTCTATCAATTTCCCATTTAACTACATGTCATATTATTTATTAACTTCCTCCGTTAATAACTTCCTAAATGCCCCAGAAATTTCACTGAATTTTTTTATCATTATAAAGATGATTCCACCGGTTTTATCAATTTTTCACTATTTTTCCAAAGTCGCTCATCATCCTTAATTTAACAAAATCATTTTAATTTACCTCTTCGTGCGTTTTTCATGTTGAGATAAATTGAGTAAGTGCCAATCAAGATACTCGTGAGATTAACAATACTCGCAATGTACTGGGGCCATCGAATGACAAATGCACCGAGAAAATCAAAGAATACGAGGCTTCCATCGTGATTATTTAATAATGTATTTCCCAAGTAATGGCCAGATGTTATGCCTTGAGAGAGTGCTAATATATTATCGCCAGTTCTTTGGAGTGAGCCAAGTGGTATTTGATTGGCGGTATCGAATTTCGTGTGGTAAACATAGCCGTTTGTGGACCATGCAAAATCGACTCCTGGAAAATTAAATTGTAGTTAAATCGGAAAAATCGAAGAAAATCAATTTACGAAGTTTAGTCTTCAGTTAAAATTATTTCGTTGAATTATTCGTTTAGTAAATTTAATCATTATTCATTTTCTTCAATTAACGAAATGATGTTAATTAACGAGAGTTTATTTCTCATAAGAATTTAATGATTCTCGCGTGAATGATGAAATTATAACGAACAAATTTACCTGAAACTTTGCCAAAATCTCTGAATATTCGGAAATCAGTGTCACCTGGCACAATTCCGCTCTGAAATATTTCTTGGGCGAGTGATGAAGCGTATGGATATGGCACTGCCTTCGAATATACCTGAGAAAGTATAATTGATTAAAAATTCATGTAAATTAGAGAAAGGAGCGATTTGTTGAAGAATTACTTCAATGATCCAGGGATTGTCAGGTCCAGCCTGGAAGAGCAATTCTCTTCCTCCAGCCCCGCAGGCCTCGAGATTGATGAATGCCTTGACTTCCTTCGCCCAGGGATGCTGCGTTATGAATCCATGAGAGGCCTAAACCCACAAACAAATGGATTATCTCGAGAAACAGAGTAAAATAAATACGTGAAAAAAATAAGTTAATCAATTTACCTGCAACAAATTCTCTTCGGCTCCGTTAAACAAGAATATAATATTATGTTTAAGGATTTTTGGACTCTGCGCCATAACTCGAAGGATCTCCAGCATAACTGCACATCCTGCACCATCGTCGGATGCTCCTGAACATCAAAAAATATTATAAAATTCATTTAAATAATTTAAATAAATTCTCAAGTAATGAAAGGAACAGCAAGAAGAAAGAGTGATAATTGTTTAAAAAAACATTTCACTGTTGAAATAAAAAGTACCATGAGGCTGTGGCTCATTAGTGCTCACCAGGACTCTCCACAAATGTATCAAAATGACAGTTCAATAATAAACTGTTTTCAGCGTATCTCCTTGGTCCAAGTTTAACAATAACATTTTGCACATTTCTGTAAACATTAGTCATACCATCCAGAAATGTTAATGGAAATGCACCACTGTGTTTTGTTATATCAACGATTATTTTGTGATTATCATTTGTCGTTTTAATTATTTCATTGATAACTGTTTTTAAATAATTAACAGCAAGTACTTCATTTTCATAACTTCCAGTAACTCTTGGGCCGATTTTTGTTAAATTAACTATGTGATTCCTTGCTCTCTCCGCAACAAATTTGCCGGGATAAAGTATCTCATTGTTGATTAATTTTGGCTCTGGTAAATGTTTTTCGAGGACGATGACAATCAATGAAACGGAGAGAAAAAATGTGAGGACAAATAATAAATGTTGAGTTCCATTTGGTTGGAGTGTTCGCCTTTTTACTGGACCTGGCAGAGTGTAGAGAGGATCCTCGGAAGGTCTCGAGGCTCTGCTCTGACGAAATCTCACTCCCTCCTGAAAAATAATTAACGTTGTAATCGATTGAGGGAAACAATTAAATGACAAGCAAGATGAGTTTATTTTCGCTTTCTCGGTTTTTTCGAAATGTCTTGGAAACTAGTGGAGATACGACTTTTTTTGTCAGAACCTTTTTTGTAGGTCTTTTTCCGCTCTACATAAAAGGTTCCCACGAAAATTCGGCTATCTCTCTCAGATTCCGAGATAATCGGCGAAAACCAAAGCTCGAACATAAAGTACAGTTATTTTAACATTTTCAGAATTGATAATTAATGAATTTAATTTCTCAATTAATGAATTCATGCTGCTCAAATAATTGCTGAAGTGCGGAGTGCAAAGGTCAAGTTTTTCCAGTGGGAAAATGTTGAATTAAAGGTTATGAAACTCAGTTCTCTCGATTTTAACATAAAAAATTTGTTTAAATTACTCACCATAATGAATCAATGATTTTTGGAAGAAATTTTTAATTCACCGGGTTATTAATTATTTGTCAATTCCGTGTCAATCAGCAATTGATACTAGTGCACTGCATTTTTACCGCATCGTAACGCAGTCGCGCACATACTCAACTACAAACTGAATACACAAGCCCTTTTCCTTTCCTTTTTTTAAATTTTTTTTCTCATGTGTCGCCGACTTTTTTATTACCGTACACACACGCGTGAAATGAGAATTACGGCATTCGTTTAATGCTGGAGTGATTGAGTACTTGATTTGGTGTAATCGAGTGCTGAGTTTCTGGCCGTAAAATAACTACAATGTTGTTTTAATTGAATCATAAATGTTTTCCTTTTCCCGCCAATCAAAAAATGTTTGATAATTTGTGAAAAAAAATTTGATACAGAGATAAAGAAATTCGATTCTATTTTGACGAATTGACGCGAGTGTTTGAAGAAGTTTCGAAAAATTTCAGCAGAGGAGAATGACCAACAAAATTTTATGTAAATTAGAAGAAAAAGAAGGTTGAATAAGTAATTATTTAAAATGAAAATAAATGAATGTTGTCACGCAAGTTCACGACGTTATTTTTTTTCGTTCACTAGACAAAAAAAAGATAAGAAATAGAATTGTAATCGATGGTTTATGCATAATGAATTGAATAAATTATTGATTTATCGAATTAACTGGGGCGTAAATGGAACGGGATATAAATTGGAATTAAGAATGAATTTATTAGTGAAAGATGATGAGTCAATGAACGGAGTTATTTGCCAATAACTTTGGAGTGAGTGGGTTTGCGAAAAATTGCCAGGGAAGCTTTTTTGCAGCAAATTTCATAAGCTACAAAAAACGTCTCCTGATAAATTCTTTTAAACCCAACGGTTTCCGAGATATTTGGCAAAGAAGCGTAATGCATTGAATTTCAGAATTGCTAATAGACTTTTCAGGGATTTTATAAATGAATTCTTCAACTACGATTATTAATTAGCAAAAGTAGAACGTTTTATTCACTCATCTCTGGTTTTCATAGAAAAACGATCATTTTTACATAGTAATAATATTTAAATAATTAAGTTTATGATTGAAATTTATCTTATTTTTCATTACATCAGTTTCATGATTATATTATTTTTGTGACACTTTCATGATAAATAGAGTTCGGGTAACTAATTACATCATAGAATTATTGACAGCAGCCTGAACATTTTACTTAATGATTAAATAACTCTGTGATTAGAACGCAAAGAGAGCCATCGAAACAGTTTAACGGTTTTTTTTAGATTATTTCCGAATTTGAGGGAGATGGAAAAATTTTCGTGGTCAATTTTATTGTAACTTTCATTTTTCCAAAAAAAAAATTCTTTATCACAAGGATTTTTGAAGGCATCATTAAATTTATTTGTCTCCCTTGCCTCTTCGCCGTTGAATTTTACATGATTGATCAATCGATTAAAAAGAATTACGGAAATCATGAGAACATAGACTAGTCAATACTAAAATAATACGAAAATACGGTAATTTAAGGATTATGATCAAGAATTTGTGCACTGTAGCAGCAAAAGGTTTTGAACTGATAGATCTTAAATTTTTTAACTGCCTTAGTTATATTATGCGCAAGATCGAATGGATCCTGAAGGCACATTATTGAATCGACACGGAACGGTTCAGCATCAGCTGAATCATAAAGATAATTTGAATAAGACCACATTGTGGACGGTAATTTACCTCGATGTTGAAAGTCAATTTTCTTCACAATTTCGCCAAGAAGTGGACATATAACATCATTGCGATAGTCAAAATTTCCGTAAAACGTGAAAAATTGTTTCAACAATTCACCAAAACTTTCACCAAATGTTTGAACTTGAAAATCATTACTAACGCCAGTTTCCCATCCAGCAATTAGCTGTGACTGATTTTTCATTTCAATAAGTTGATTGACAGTTGGTAGAATTTTTTTAGTTTGAAGAAAATAAATAACCAACCAGGTAATACCATAACTGTTGATACCATTGGCTCCACTCAATTCGCACTGATTCATCCAATTTTTAATGAATATTATTAATTTACGACAATCTGATGATTTATCACAGTAATTCCTGATTAACGATGTATTCTCAACTGTCAAACCATTTGTGAATGATAAATCACAATCAATGTCAGTTGGTTTATGTTTAGTCTTGATGATTGGAACTCTGCAGTCCAAAATTTCTCTATCGATGTGCCAAATATTTGTGTGATTCTCCAAACATTCTTTGATTTTTTCCAAACGTCTTTCAATCAATTTCGGGTGAGAATTCGTTCCAAAGTACATGCTGTTGTTTTTCGTTGGGCAATCAAGAAAAACATCCAAATCACTGTTTATCCCACCCAATCCAGTGATTCTGGAGCCAAATGGATGGGCCACTGCATTTGGATAATATTCAACAGCAATTTCTTTCAAATCATGAAGCAATTGAGCCTCTTTAATTCTTTCAATTGATCTACGAAATTCAAAATCTTTTAGAATAACTCCAACTTTCTCTTCTGTTGAATTCAAAAGACGCTCAGCTGATTCTGGTAATTTGCTGACGGAAAAGAATCCATCCAATTTATGATATTTGTGCATGCTACATTCTGAATGATATGAAAATGTTTTCAAAAATCCATACCAAAGTGATGCACAAACTCCACAATAATCAAACATAAGAAATTCATCACTGAATCGTTGAGTTTTCTTCAAGTGTTTCTTTTGCGTCAAGTGCTTCTGAAATTCACATTCAGTTATGAATTTGACAGAACAAACGACACACCAGTATTTCCTGACACTGTAGAAATTGCACTTCATTTTTGATTTAAGTTCTTTAAATAAATCTCTCGAATTTTTATCAAGTGCTGTCCAGTTAACAATATGACTCGCTGAATTAATATGGTTATTCAATTGAGGAAAATTGTTGTTGACTGAAATTTTACAGGCATGACACTTGACAGCATACTTCGATATGTCCTCCATGTATTCATAACCGAGTGCCAAATCACTGAATTGATTTTCACAATCTTGAAACAATTTATCATCCTCCAACATATCTTTCAGATAATCAAGATGTTTCACTGAGCACAAATGTTCGTAGAATGTTTGCAAATTATTGCTGACATCACGACGACAAATTAGACAGTAAATTGTGTTATTGTCTCTTGGTAGAGAGAGAAGTACTCCAGCTTTGACTTCATTCATCTTTTGTTTATCAATCTCGTAAATATCAAGTGAATCGCTTACTTCTACGTCCAGTGGCTTCCTCCGGAAGCGCGATGATCTCGGCGATGGTTTTATGATCTTCGTTGGAGGCGCATTCATCACTGATTCATCATCAGAATCTTCAGTGAGTTCCAATGATTCAGGTTTCGCAGGTACTTTCTGTATTTCTTCGGTTATTGGAGCAGGGTTTTTGGTAAAACGTGTCCAAAAGTGCTTCGTCATGTGAGAATGGAGCGATTTCTTGTCTTTCAATCCTGTGTGGCAGATCGGACACATGTTTTTATTTTTATCCAATCTCTTAAATAACCTCAGCAATCCTGATCCCCGTCCTTTTCTTCTTTTAGGAGTAGATTTATTAGTAGACTTCGATGATGACTTGATGGAGGATTCTGAGCGCGATGTGGATGGCACTGACGATGGTCTCCACTTGCTGACAAATTCAATTTCCTTTATCCTGTGCTCCTCTGAATTCATGTGATTTGCATATACAAAGTTCGCGGAGATACTTTTCGTTCCATAGACTTTCAAATTACAAACTTTGCACTCGATGAAATCGATCATATTGTCATCACGGTAATGATACTTGCAATAGGCATCGAGAGGAACTGTTGCATTGAAGCTTCCAGCATTCGTACATTTATTTGAAACAGTCAATTCGTTATTGACTGGAGTGTTTGGTCTTCCGAATAACTTAGCTTCATTGCCTTTGTGCTCTTTGCTATTTCTGTGATTCGATATATTTATATCTCCACCAGGGATTTTGCAGCGACAGATATTACAATCGACCATCGATTGATATTTTCGATGGATAATGGTATTTTCGGGTTTGCTGGAATCCGAAGTTCCCGATTGTTCTCGCAAACTATCATCCTCGGTTAATTGGAAATTTGAAATCATTGGTTGGCTTTTCCTAGGACTCTCAACTGATGCTTGGTCCGATTTTTCCATCGATGAAGCTCCCAGTAATGCTCTCTCATTTCTCTTGTGGTTAGCACTCCTTTCATGATCAGCCCAACTTATTTTGCCAATAACATTACGATCACAAAGTTCGCAATAGAACGTGTGAATGTCTTGCTTTGTTTTATTTCTCTTTGAAGCGTTTCTGTGCCGGGATCCGTACGGATGGGACTTCAAATTTCCTTCCGATACTGAGTAATTACACTTGATGCACCAATTAGCGGTGATTGCTTCAATCCTTAAAATTCCTTCTGGCAGTATTTTGATATAATTCATAATTTCTTTCTCAGTATCTAAATTATCCAGAGTGCTCTGAGGATTTTTCTTCAATTTCTTGAAAAATGCATGAAGAGACGGTGTCTTATTTTCTATTCGTTTATTTTCTATTTGTTTAGAATGTTCTGATGAATTAAGATGATTAACGAGAGCTGAATAACCCGACAGAACGATAGTTCGATCGAGACATCGTGCACATCTAAACTTATCCTCTTCAATTTTGATAATTACTTTTTTCCCTTTGAGTTTGTGACTTGAACTTCGAATGTGTTCCTCTACATCTGATTGTCCAAATAATTTCACTCTGCATATTGTGCACAGGCAGAAATCTTTATCGGTAAATTTTTCAATGCCATCGGGCAAGTTTCTTTCAGGGAAAAGAGTTGCAGTTGGTCCTAATTTTCGTTCTGGGTTTTTGATGATAGCCCTGCTATTTTTACGCGCCCGATGATTTTCATCGATTATGTGAGCATCTACGTGAGATTGAGAGGGTAGTTCGCATTCGCAGAATGTACAGACTACGAATGTCTTGGTGGGAACTATCACAATTCCTTCTGATTGTAGTTTTGGAGAAAGAACAACCTTGGTGTTGTTTAGTGGTTTAGCAGCTCTTGACAAAAGTGTCATTCTACTTTTCGAGTGTTGTTCACTCGTTACGTGTTGATTTATATCATCTTGTGTGAAGATCCTGGTAGCTCTGCATCCTAAACAACACCAAACACTTGTTCCTGGAATATTGTACATCTCCGGTAATGATTGCCGCGAAATTTCATCATACTTGCGAAGATTTTGGTCCAATTTCGAAGTTGGAACTGGTGTTTGATTGAAATACAGTTCCTCCGCACGTGAGAGCTCTTCATCTGTAGATTTGACATCTTTATCCTCCACTTTCAGATAATCTGAGCTAGATATTCTATTGATAGTATTGTAGTTGCTACGCCCTCGATGACTTGCATTAGATATATGTGAAATTGCCTTAACTTCAGAGCCCAGTTTACATTTACATAATGTGCAGACGGCAAATCCTTTAGTGGGAACTCCTACAATCCCTTCAGATTGAAATTTCGGAGAAATAAAAAACTTGGTGTTATTCAGGGGTTTTGGAGCTTTCAATGAAAGCTTCATTTTACTCTTCCAGTGTTGTTGACCCGTTACGTGCCCATTTATACCATTTTTATTGAAAATTCTAGAAGTATTACAACCTAGACAGCACCAAATACCTGTTCCTGGAATATTGTACTTCTCCCCTAATGGTTTCTCATGTTTTCCAAAATTTTGATTCAATTGGGAAGTTGAAGCTGATGGTACGTGAACGCCAGTTTCTTCTACAAATTCAGCATCGTCATCTCTGAATTCGTCAGCACGTTGTCCACAAGTCGAAGAGGAAGATGATTCTTGACTGAAAGGAACTGAAGTTTGCTTCAGATCTAAATTCCCAAAACGATACATTCTCTTCTGATGGATTTCGTTATTTAATTGTTGAATTTGTATATTTCCTACAAATAGTCCGTGATTTTCGTGGACTTTTGGTGTCGATTCTCCAGAATGATCTGAACAGTTGAGATGATCGACAAGAGCTGAATAACCAGACATCGAAGTACAGCATTTTTGGCAGTGAAACTCATCTGCTCCCTCCTTGAAAATTACTTTCTTTCCTTTGAGTTTATGTTCCTGAGTTTGAATGTGCTGCTCGATATCGAATAGTGCGGGTAATTTAATGTTACATATTGTACACAAGAAGAAAATTTGGTCGGAAAAATTTTCAATGCCATCCGGTAAATATCGCTGCAATGAGAAGAACGTCTCCATTGACGCTAACTTCCCATCCGAGTCTCCAAAATGATCTGAACCGTTAAGATGATTGACAAGATTTGAATAACCAGACATGAAAGAGTAGCATCGTTGGCATCGGAAATGATCCTCTCCAACCTTGAAAATTACTTTCTTCCCTTTGAGTTTATGTTTCTGAGTTTGAATGTGCAGTTCGATATCCACTAGTCCAGGTAATTTTGTGTTACATATTGTACACAAGAAGAAAGCTTGGTCGGAAAATTTTTCAATGCCATCCGGTAAATATCGTTGCAAGGAAAACGTCTCAATTGATGCTAACTTCCCTTCATTGTTTTTGTTGATAGTGCTATTCTTACGCGCTCGATGATTTTCACTAGACACGTGTTCATATGCAAACTTTTCATCGGGCACTTTGCATTCGCATATTTTACACACTGCGAATAATCCCGTGGGAACTCCTACAATTCCTTCCGACAAAAGTTCTTGAGAAATAACAAATCTTGTGGTGTTTAGTGATTTTGGAGCTTCCAATAGGAGTTTCCTTTTACGTTTTCTGTGTGATTTAGTTTGCAGGTGCGAATTTAAGCCACTCCATGTGAACAGTTTAGCCCTACCGCATCCTAAACAGCACCACATATTCGTTCCTTCAATATTGTATGCATCCCCTACTGGGTTCGGCATTTCTTTCTCAGGTTTATAAGTATTTTCGGCTAATTGTGGAGCTGAAGCCGAAGGTTGATTAACACACGGTTCATCCACAGATTCGACATTGTCATTGACGAATTTAATATGGCCAACCAGATCACTTTCTCCACGCTGTTCAGAATTTGAAGAGGAAGATGAGAAAGGAGTTTTAGTTTCGGATTTCAGGTTTTCTAAGCGACTCATAATTCTCTGGTGATTTTCACTGTTGACGTGCTGGATTAAAGAACTTTTTTCAAAAGGCTCGGGATTATCGCACAACGTGCAAACAAAGTAGTCGGTTCCCTCAATTTCTGAAATTCCTTCAGGCATCTCGTCCGGTATTTCCTCATTCTCGTTAGAATGGTAATACGATTGGACAATTGAAGCGATCACGTGGGCCTCATCATCATCCGAATACCCGGAATTAAATGTTTCTGATTGCTCAGAGTTTGGAGACATATTGTCATTCATTAAACTATCCTCTTCTTCATCCTGCAATTGAGAATTCGGAACTGAAGCTTGAACAGTCGTGCTTTTATCAACAATGAGTCTCGATGGCAATGTTTCTGCTGGCGTATCTTCCTCAGGCATTAATGCACTTCTATCCTTTTCTCCGCGTGCATTTGAAGTGAATTTCATCGGATCAATTTTCTCAGAATTTGAGGAACATGAGAAGAAGTCATTCTCCGAACTTGGACTCTCCGCATCCTTCACTTTTAAATTGGGACTCAATGATTTGGCTGTTACTCCTCGCCCTTCAATTGACTCTTCCGATGATACTTCTTCATCATTCTCCTCTTCAAAACTTGTATCAACCAAATACCTTCCACCTTCTTTCTTTAATTGTTCCGAGTTGGGTTGGGATTTGCGATGCTTTCCCATGCGTAAATGCATTCGGACTCTCAGATATCCGTTAAGTTTCTGATCACAAATTTTGCATTCGAATATTTCTTCATCGATTCGGAAAATGACTTTCTCTCCATTATTTTTATGCCGCGAACTGTTGACATGTTTCTCAAAATCGTCTGGTCCACTGATTCTCTTGTTACATATTGTACATGAGAATAAGTGTTTACTTTCAAGTTTTTCAACGTACTTTCGTGAATCTCGTGGAGAAACTATCTTCTCACACTCCGTCATACTATCAGTTTTTATCAGCTGACGCAAATGGTGCTTTCCGTTGATATGTTGCTTTACTTCTGATTCTGAAAAAACTTCTACATCACATAATTTGCAGAAGTAATGTTCTTTGACGTAAAAATTTTCAATTCCATCCGGAAGATTTTCGTGAGTTTCTGAAGTGGAATTTTTCGCACTCATCGTGTCAAATTTAGAAGTCGCTGGTAGATCTCTCTCTGGCAATTTCACTGTTTTCTCTTGGAAATGATCATCAGAAACATTTGAAGAAACATTCTTCTCAGCTTTCTTGAATTGTTTGATTTCTGCACGATGTTTTTTGGTGATAAAATGCTTTACAATTCCCATGAAACCTGACATTGTCTGCTTACAAATTCTACATTCGAACCAATCTTCACTTATTCGAAGAATCACTTTCTCCCCTCTATTTTTATGCTTCAAGCTATTAGCATGATCGAAAAAATCCTCTGGTCCACCAATCAGTGCGTCACATATTGTGCAATAATAAAAATATTTACCCTTCATTTTATCAACTTCATTTGAAAAATTCCAGAAGGTAAAAAGCTTATTACATTGCTCATCCCCTTGAATTTCATACATCATACGCTTATGTGCTTTTCCATTTAAATGATCAACTATGGAAGACTTTCCGACAACTTCACGATTACATAATTTGCAACGATAATAGCTTGGGACATAAATTTTTTCAATTCCATCCGGAGGATTCCGTAAATTGCTCGACTGATTAACTGATTTCTCATTAATTGATCCTTCTAGTTGCGTTTCCATCGGCTTCACTCTGCACGATACGTTCACAGAATTCATAGCGCCATTTTCTTCCGGCTGTTTAGGAATTGTGACCGATTTCTCTTTCAATATTTTCTTCATCTCGCGATGTCCTTTGCTGCTCAAATGTTCGATAATCTCCAAACATTCTGACATTTTTACACCACAAATTTTACATTTAAACAAATTATCATCAGTTCGAAAAATAATTTTCTCCCCATTATTTTTATGCCGTAAACTCCCAACATGGTCATCAATGCATTCTCTGTGTGTAATCGATACGTTACATATTGTGCACAAGAAAAAATCTTTTCCATCCATTTTTTTAACTTCTTCCGGTAAATCCTGGAGGAAATGTATCTTTTCAAACTTCGTAGTGCCATGAATTTTTTCCAATTTTCTGCTATGAATGTTTCCATTAACATGATCAATTACACAAGCCGACGAGATAATTGCTCTATCACACAATCGACAAAGATACCAATTTTTAACATAAATTTTTTCAACTCCAGGTGGAAAATTCTCGGGTTTATTCTTAGCTTCAGCTTCCCAATTGACTTCATTGAAGAAAACTTTGTCCTCTTCTGCTTCTTCACTTCTTAATAATTTCTGTTGATTATTCAGATGAATCAAGCTATGTACATGTTGAAATACAGAATTGTCGTCGAACAATTTTAGTCCGTTGCATAATGTGCATAAGAAATAATCTTCCCCGTGAATTTCCTTGATCCCGTCTGGATAATTTCTACGTTTCTGTATATTTTCCGTTAATTTTGAATCAGAATGACCATTTTGACGGTTTTCTCTCCCTGATTCTGAGGAAATTAATTTTTCTTCAAAATTATTCAGATGGAAATCACTCTTCAGGTGCTCATTTAGATGGAATTCATCGTCAATTTTAATGCAACACGTACTACACCAAGTGAAACAATTTCCAGAATCTTTTGTTTCACCTTCCGGTACTTCAACGATATTAATTAAATTATCATCACCTTCAATCTGGTTCTCAGCAATGAAGTACTTGATTGCATTATATTCATCGAGCTTTGGTTCCATTTCTAATGCAACGTCTGATCCCCGAACATACGAAATAAATATCCGTGTTTCCTCGTGCTTCTCGCTATTAACATGCTCGGTTACGCTCGACGAATCACCGAGAACTACCTGCTCACATATTCTACACTCAGTCAGAAAAACTTCATCACCTGGCAAATAAATTGATCTCACTGATTTACGTGTTAATTCGTTGTTATTATTTAATTTTTTATTATCATGACCAGTAATTAGATTGAGACTAATTTCATCATTGCATAATGCATATTTTTCCGATGATGACAACGAGAGATAATTGTTTGTTGTTGAATTCATCCTGTTTGAAGTAATTGGAATTGACTCGTCATCTTTTTTATTCGATACTTTCGATGAAAAATCATCTTTAGATGTCAAACCCGTTGAGCTCATTTTTTCCGTATGTTTCTTTGCATTCACGTGCTGAAAAACAGTTTTAGGCCCAGAAATGTTGACGGAACATACATTACACCAAAATTGATCCTTTCCCTCTGTGATCACAGTTATTCCGGGAAATAGTGATGGATTGAATGTGAAATTTTCACTCGATTTGACTTCCATCGTTTCCATATTTTTCGAATCACGTCTTGACGTGCTGCTTGGACTTGAATTCAATAAATTCACGTTTTTCTTGTGCTTCGAACCATTAGTATGCTCCACAATATTCTTGTATGTGTGAATTGAAGTAGAGCATACTTCGCACCAGAAACGATTTTTTTCTTCTGTCGCTACAATGTGCGGTGGCAATTCTTGTACGTCTCCAAAGTTTCCATTCAATCCTAATCCTCTTTCGTTCAAAGTACAATCATTTGTCCGTTCATTTCCTTCAGCTTTCGCGTGCTCGAAGATAGCTTCACGCCCAACTACATCACATTTACATAATAGACAGTGATAAGACTTGCGTGTAATACGAATCATCACTTCTGGAATATCAACAGCCTCCACTTTCTTCCCGTCAACAAATCGTATTATCTGTTTCTTTTCATCCTTTCCACTGGTGATTTTATATTTCTCAGATTTTTTCACTTCTTCGACTCTCAGTGGTTTGCAGTTCTTGACATCTACATGGTCGAGAAGTTCTTGATATCCGCGCAATTTAATATCACACGCATCACATCTAAAGCAATTTTCTTTACCGCGGCTTTTATGAATCTCAGCATATATTTGACACGTCTTAATCTCTTCATTCACTGGTAGTTTGTCTTTAACGAGTTCATTGCATTGAATTATTAGTATTTTCTTCGTATTAATCCCTTTGCCATTCTCCTCAGCTTTCTTTATTTTACGGCGTCGGTGTCTCCTCTTTTTCGTGGGAGTCTCGCTTTCGTCTGCAACATTCATTTCTTGGATTGAACTACATTTCTTTTGCGATGTCGAAGATGATGAAGTTGATGCATGATTGTTTATCTCTGAATCTAAACAGCGTGAAACAGTTGAAGATGACTCTTCATCTCTTTTTTTAAGTGCTTCGTTCGATACTTTTGATGATACAATACCTTTCACTGGGTTTTTATTGTTTGAAGCGCCGTTTGAAGAATCGTTATTGATATTCAATGTTGAAGTTGAAGAACCTAATTTGTTGGTTGAGTGCTTCAGACCATTTACGTGCTGGATGACATTTTTATAGCTAGAAATTTTAACGGAACATGTTTCGCACCAAAAAAAATTTACAGCCTCTAAAGTCATTACGATGTTTGGAGGCAATATTTGGCTGTTCGCCGCATTTATCCCCAATGTTTCAGTAATTGGAGCCGCATTGTCTACATTTTTAATTGGAATAGTTCCATTGTTTTTATCTTGCAGACTTAATTTGAGTTGATGAAAGGCAGCATTGATATGACCTGTTATATTCACTTTCCCATTTATTTGGCATCGGCATAATGTGCATTCATATATAGTATCAGAAATGTGACGTACTACCTTTGGAAGATCCTCGATGTCTGCCTCTTTCTCCAGCCTCGTTCCGCCATCAAAAGCTGCTTTAGGTGAATTACATACACTCGAGTTTATTTCGACATTTTCCTTGATTTCTCTACTAATTCTTCTCACGCGAAATTCATCAGATTTTATGAAAATGCGATGCTGATCCAGAAGGTTATCATCTCTGCAGAGTTTAATGCTGCAGGTGCATCGATGACGATTGACGTCTTCAGTGCCTTCTACTTCATTTCTCGAAGATGAAATTTGCCGAGACTTGATCTTCTCATTTATTGGAAATGTTATTTCTTGAAAAATACTTTCTCTCCTTCCTACATTACGAAAGCCTGTTCCTCTTGAGTTCATTGTGTCTCCTGATGCATCGCAGTTTGAATTCTCAATTTTATTATGTCTATTCAAATGCTCTTCAATCCCTTCTGAATCAATAACAACATGACAGATTGTACAGAATGAAAGACTAAGTGGAACCATACCCTCATCCACTTTATTATTCAAAGGAAACTGATCGATCTCAGATGGTTTATCGGTTTCATTTGAATAATATTCGAAGTTAAAATTGCTCACAACAGGCGGAACATGGTTTGGCTTCTCCCTTAAAGTTTCATTAAATTTTTTCACATTCATAACATGGGTAATACCCTCAATATGTTTCTTAATTTCTACGAGCGAAACTCCAACCTCAACGCAACACAGAGCACATCTTGAGTCCTCTAATGTTTGCATGAAAATCGCATGACCAATCGCACGCTTGTAATAACTCCTTGGAGATGATAACTCTTTAATAGCTGCCTCGTTTATCTTATCTGCCCTTAACGCCTGATGTTTTGTTTCCTCTAAGTGTGAAATTGTATTACACCAGGATAATTTCACACAGCAAAGATGACAATAGTACTCATTGTTGCTTCTTGATATAAAATTTGTGAAGAGTATTTTAAATTCTTCATTAGACCTGTACCAGGGTATCAATTTGTGACTAACGGCATGCTCTATTATTGAACCGTATTCCAACCATTTTGAGCACAATTTGCACCTTGCAAATGGCCCGTTGTCGGTGAAATTGTGAATGTAGTAGTTGAATATTGATAGATGATTCGCGTCCTTTAAATGGTCTGATGAAATTCTTAATTTACCAGGACAAATGTGGCAATAACTATTTTTCTCATTCTCAGAGTATACTGCAATGCCGTTTATGTATTTTGGATATTTTTTCTCAGCTGCCATCTTCAGATTTCTCTAAATTCAATGAAAAAGAAGAGGAACATTATCAAAGAATATTATTTGAAAAAAATTCTTATCTATCAATTTGATTTTTTGAGTCAATTTTATTTTCGAATTAATTTTTTAATGGATTCTCCCGTGGAATTGATTGATTTTTTCTCAAAACATTTAATATAAATATTTTACTATAGTTCTTAGATTCCGAGATATTCCAGGAGAAGATGTCTCAGAGTGAAAGTTACTTTTGTTTATTTCTTCACCCGATTACCGAATTATATTTTCACAGATTCACTCAACCGTTAACTTATAGCCGTTGAACGTTGTATTATCTTTGGGTCATTGGAAATGGAAAAATTGTGGATGAAAAAATTATACATTAAGATAAAAAACAAAGATAATTTGCTTCATAAATAATGAAATTTTCGTTATAAAATAATGTTACTTACTATTTGATATTTTCAATCATGTTTTTTCAATATTTAAGTTCAAATTTTAGAAAGACAACAGAGACTACTACTGCGCACTGTCTCGTTATTCTGCATTTTCCAATGAAACAAAAGAAATTTTATGAACAATCGTTGTCAATTTGTTACGTGATGATTACGGGGGTTCCCGCTTATGTGTAAATGATATTGTTTTTTAATACTTTTTTTCATCAGTATTACATTGTTGGTTATGTGTACTGACCTTGTCGGAATGCAGACTGTTGTGATGTTCCTACTATATAAAAGACATGGCATGTACATCTCGAATTGAACAACGCCATCTTGAAAAGTCGAACTCGCATCGCGAATCGAGATTAGAACATCGCCA